>JABXJD010000712.1:170000-177500 GCA_013375575.1 Percina caprodes | reverse complement strand
AATACTAATTTCTGGACATAAAACACTAATTTATGGACACAAAATACAAATTTATGGCCATGATATGTTAATAATAAGCTAGGGTTACACTGTGTCTTTAGCTGCGTGCTACCAGCCTAATTTGTGGCCACAAAATACAAATTTCTGGCCACGAAATACTAATTTCTGGACATAAAACACTAATTTATGGACACAAAATACAAATTTATGGCCATGATATGTTAATAATAAGCTAGGGTTACACTGTGTCTTTAGCTGCGTGCTACCAGCCTAATTTGTGGACACGAAATACAAATTTCTGGCCACGAAATACAAATTTATGGCCACAAAATACTAATTTATGGCCACAAAATACTAATTTATGGCCACAAAATACTAATTTATGGCCATGATATGTTAATAATAAGCTAGGGTTACACTGTGTCTTTAGCTGCGTGCTACCAGCCTAATTTGTGGCCACAAAATACAAATTTGTGGACACAAAATACTAATTTATGGACACGAAATACAAATTTATGGCCACAAAATACTAATTTATGGCCACAAAATACAAATTTATGGCCATGATATGCTAATAATAAGCTAACGTTACGCTGTGTCTTTAGCTGCGTGCTACCAGCCTAATTTATGGACACGAAATACTAATTTGATAATACTAAAAAATACAAAAAAATACTAAATACGAATATAAAATGAAAAACCTTTTATCAACGTTTGTCGTCTTTTTCGGCCTTTTGAAATTTTCGTTGGTTTATCCCCAAATTTTTAAAGCTTTTTTTTTTTACATTTGTCACTTTTATTGACATTTTTGTGACTTTTTTCGACATCTTTTCACATTTTGTCACTTTATTTGACATTTGTTCACATTTTAGTCACTTTTATTGTAATTTATCTCTCTTTTTTTTACACTTTAAGGATCTTTTACCAATTCTTCTTCTCCAAATGTTGAAAAAAATTGACCAAAACCCCCAAATCCAGATCAGTTGACTGATGATGAATGTACCGTGTGAGGAGCGTTGCTGGGAACCGTCCTCGCTGCTTTATGGATGGGGGAGGGGATAATGGACGGTCTGAGACGCCACGTCCCCGTTGTCTCAGAGCTTCCATCTCAGGATGTAATCAGTAAAAATCAATAAAGCTTTCATCTTTTTCACGGACGCCGGCGCGTCGCTGACGACGCTGACGTCCTGCAGCAGATGCGAGTTCACCGCGTAGCATCCGCAAGACTGGCGCCGCTAATCTGGTTAGCTAACACGGGGCCGCCGCACGCAACGGCTACGGTCAGGATCAAAGGCTTAGATCATCTCACTCGGTCCTATATCAACACACACACACACACACACACATGCACACGCACACACACACACAGACAGACAGATAGACACACACACACACACACACACACACATGCACACACACACGCACACACGCACACACACACACACACACACGTGTAAACATGTGTGCAGTAAATCTTATATCTGCGATTAGTCACACATATGCTCCAATGTGCTATTACACACACACACACACACACACACCTATGTGCAATTACACAGAGACACACACACCCACACACACACACACACACACACACCTATGTGCAATTACACAGAGACACACACACCCACACATACCCACACACACACACACACACACATATGCCCGCTGCAGCCGCAGGCTCGCCATCATCTTTGAGCTCCAAAGTGTTGATGAAAACACATTAGCATAGCATTAGCATAGCATTAGCATCATCCCCAAACTGTGCACGTGTGCATGTGTGTTGTTGAGTAGGTCTGGGTACCGAAACGTCAGGGCTGTAACGATACATGGACCTGCATCAACGGGGGCTCTGCTATACAAGCATAGCAGAGTATCGCGGTATTTTCATTGGCATATTGACATATATTTGTGATATGTGTGTGTATATGTGTATATGTGTATATGTGTATATGTGTGTATATATGTGTATATGTGTGATATATTTGTGATATGTGTGTGTATATGTGTATATGTGTATATGTGTGTATATGTGTATATGTGTGTATATATGTGTATATGTGTGATATATGTGTGATATATGTGTGTATATGTGTGAGATATGTGTGAGATATGTGTGATATATGAGTGTATATGTGATATGTGTGTGTATATGTGTGATATGTGTGTATATATATGTGTGATAAATGTGTGTATGTGTGATATATGTGTATATGTGTATATGTGTGATATATGTGTATATATATGTTTGTATATGTGTGATATGTGTGTATATGTGTGTATATGTGTATATGTGTGATATATGTGTATATGTGTGATATATGTGTGATATATGTGTGATATGTGTGTATATGTGTGTGTATATGTGATATATGTGTGAATGTGTGTATATGTGTATATGTGTGATATATGTGTGTATATGTGTGATATATGTGTATATGTGTGTATATGTGTGATATATGTGTGATATGTGTGTATATGTGTGTATATGTGTGATATATGTGTGTATATGTGTGATATATGTGATATGTGTGTATATGTATGATATATGTGTGATATGTGTGTATATGTGTGATATATGTGTGATATGTGTATATGTGTGATATATGTGTGATATGTGTGTATATGTGTGATATATGTGTATATGTGTGTATACGTGTGTATATGTGTGATATATGTGTGTATATGTGTGATATATGTATATGTGTGTATATGTGTGATATATGTGTGATATGTGTGTATATGATATATGTGTGATATGTGTGTATATGTGTGATATATGTGTGATATATGTGTGTATATGTGTGATATATGTGTGATATGTGTGATATGTGTGTGATATGTGTGTATATGTATGATATATGTGTGATATGTGTGTATATGTGTGATATATGTGATATGTGTGTATATGTGTGATATATGTGTGATATGTGTGTATATGTGTGATATATGTGTGATATGTGTGTATATGTGTGTATATGTGTGTATATGTGTGTGTATACGTGTGTATATGTGTGATATATGTGTGTATATGTGTATATGTGTGTATATGTGTGATATATGTGTGATATGTGTGTATATGTGTGTATATGTGTGATATATGTGTGTATATGTGTGATATATGTGTATATGTGTGTATATGTGTGATATATGTGTGATATGTGTGTATATGTGTGATATATGTGTGTATATGTGTGATATATGTGTGATATGTGTGATATATGTGTGATATGTGTGTGATATGTGTGATATGTGTGTATATGTGTGATATATGTGTGATATGTGTGATATATGTGTGATATGTGTGTGATATGTGTGATATGTGTGTATATGTGTGATATATGTGTGATATGTGTGTATATGCATATATGTGTGATATATGTGTGATATGTGTGTATATGTGTGATATATGTGTGTATATGTGTGATATATGTGATATGTGTGTATATGTATGATATATGTGTGATATGTGTGATATATGGGATATGTGTGTATATGTGTGATATATGTGTGATATGTGTATATATGTATATGTGTGTGATATATGTGTGATATGTGTATATATGTGTGATATATGTATATATATGTGTATATATGTGTGATATGTATATGTGTATATGTGTGATATATGTGTGATATGTGTATATATGTATATGTGTGATATATGTGTGATATATGTGTGATATGTGTATATGTGTGATATATGTGTGATATGTGTATATATGTATATGTGTGTGATATATGTGTGATATGTGTGTATATGTGTGATATATGTGTATATGTGTGTATATGTGTGATATATGTGTGATATGTGTATATGTGTGTGATATATGTGTTGGATGTTACTGAATCATAGCAAAGCAGACGTTGTGATATCTTTGTTATGCGCTGTGTTGAATGTTGATATTATTTTGGAAAAAGTGGAAACAAGGATGCAGCACTGGAGTCAGTCAGCGACATCACAGGATGCATATCAACGAGCCACATCAAACAGCCCCCGTTCTCAGAGAAGGGCTTTAAAAAGGAGAGTTTAATCTGGGCTGTGTGTGGGGGCAGCGCTCCGAGTGGGGGAGGGGGGTTAGGAAGCATACTTGCATTTCAAAGTAATGTGGCTATTTATAGGGCAGGCAAACAGCGGCGCAGCGAGGGGAGGAAGACCGAGTCCAGCGCCGTGGTCGGCTGTTGTCGTTAGCATCGAGGAATGCCCCAGTGGCTGCTGGGATAGCGATGGAGAAACACACACACACACACACACACACACACACACACACACACACACACACACACACACACACACACACACACACACTACTGTCTCAAACTAATTTAATGGATTATCAAAATAGTTGGAGATTATTTTAAAATATATAACTTATCGATTCATCTTTGCAGCTCGGGACTTCATGTAGGTTTTAAGTAAGTAAGGGGGAGGGAAAGAAAAGGGAAGGAAAGAAGGAAAGAGGACGGAAGAAAGGAAGTATGTAGGAAAGGAGGAATGGAAGGAAGGAAGGAAAGAGGACGGAAGAAAGGAAGTATGTAGGAAAGGAGGAATGGAAGGAAGGAAGGAAAGAGGACGGAAGAAAGGAAGTATGTAGGAAAGGAGGAATGGAAGGAAGGAAGGAAAGAGGACGGAAGAAAGGAAGTATGTAGGAAAGGAGGAATGGAAGGAAGGAAGGAAAGAGGACGGAAGAAAGGAAGTATGTAGAAAAGGAGGAATGGAAGGAAGGAAGGAAAGAGGATGGAAGAAAGGAAGTATGTAGGAAAGGAGGAATGGAAGGAAGGAAGGAAAGAGGACGGAAGAAAGGAAGTATGTAGGAAAGGAGGAATGGAAGGAAGGAAGGAAAGAGGATGGAAGAAAGGAAGTATGTAGGAAGGGAGGAATGGAAGGAAGGAAGGAAAGAGGATGGAAGAAAGGAAGTATGTAGCAAAGGAGGAATGGAAGGAAGGAAGGAAAGAGGACGGAAGAAAGGAAGTATGTAGGAAAGGAGGAAGGAAGGAAGGAAGGAAGGAAGGAGATATTTAATTTCGAGAGACTTCTGTAACGTCCGAAGTAGCCTCCGAGATGCTAACGAGAGACTTCTGTAACGTCTGAAGTAGCCTCCGAGATGCTAACGAGAGACTTCTGTAACGTCTGAAGTAGCCTCCGAGATGCTAACGAGAGACTTCTGTAGCGTCTGAAGTAGCCTCCGAGATGCTAACGACTTCTGTAGCCTGAAGTAGCCTCCGAGATGCTAACGAGAGACTTCTGTAACGTCTGAAGTAGCCTCCGAGATGCTAACGAGAGACTTCTGTAACGTCTGAAGTAGCCTCCGAGATGCTAACGAGAGACTTCTGTAGCGTCTGAAGTAGCCTCCGAGATGCTAACGAGAGACTTCTGTAGCGTCTGAAGTAGCCTCCGAGATGCTAACGAGAGACTTCTGTAACGTCTGAAGTAGCCTCCGAGATGCTAACGAGAGACTTCTGTAACGTCTGGAAGTAGTCCGAGATGCTAACGAGAGACTTCTGTAACGCCTGAAGTAGCCTCCGAGATGCTAACGAGAGACTTCTGTAGCTGCCTGAAGTAGCCTCCGAGATGCTAACGAGAGACTTCTGTAACGCCTGAAGTAGCCTCCGAGATGCTAACGAGAGACTTCTGTAGCGCCTGAAGTAGCCTCCGAGATGCTAACGAGAGACTTCTGTAAAGGCCTGAAGTAGCCTCCGAGATGCTAACGAGAGACTTCTAGCGCCTGGAAGTAGCCTCCGAGATGCTAACGAGAGACTTCTGTAACGTCCGAAGTAGCCTCCGAGATGCTAACGAGAGACTTCTGAAGGTCTCAAGTAGCCTCCGAGATGCTAACGAGAGACTTCTGTAACGCCTGAAGTAGCCTCCGAGATGCTAACGAGAGACTTCTGTAACGCCTGAAGTAGCCTCCGAGATGCTAACGAGACTTCTGTAGCGCCTGAAGTAGCCTCCGAGATGCTAACGAGAGACTTCTGTAGTCTGAAGTAGCCTCCGAGATGCTAACGAGAGACTTCTGTAGCCTGAAGTAGCCTCCGAGATGCTAACGAGAGACTTCTGTAACGTCTGAAGTAGCCTCCGAGATGCTAACGAGAGACTTCTGTAAGGTCTGAAGTAGCCTCCGAGATGCTAACGAGAGACTTCTGTAACGCCTGAAGTAGCCTCCGAGATGCTAACGAGAGACTTCTGTAACGTCTGAAGTAGCCTCCGAGATGCTAACGAGAGACTTCTGTAGCGTCTGAAGTAGCCTCCGAGATGCTAACGAGAGACTTCTGTAACGTCCGAAGTAGCCTCCGAGATGCTAACGAGAGACTTCTGTAACGTCCGAAGTAGCCTCCGAGATGCTAACGAGAGACTTCTGTAACGTCCGAAGTAGCCTCCGAGATGCTAACGAGAGACTTCTGTAACGCCTGAAGTAGCCTCCGAGATGCTAACGAGAGACTTCTGTAGCGTCAACACAGTATAAATGGACCTACTTAACGAAGGTTCACTGCTAGCAGCTACAAGTTAGCATCAAACACAACAAAGGCTGTCAGCTGAATAGTGTTTTGAGCTAACGTTAGCATAGCTAGCTACAACATTTCTGAAATGATTCCCATCTTCTGTTATTGTTCGTAATGATAAACTTTATTATTTCATGGATTTCACAAATTTCAGTACGACAGTTATGCCGTAAACCGTTTAAATCTGAGCATGCACGACTCAGACCTGCCCTCTCCTCCCATCGGGGGGGGGCGACACAGTACGCTAACTCCTGCAGATTTTCATTCATTTCATTCCCCCAGGACGCTTTGGAGCGCCTGTAGGAGCCATTTGTACCCCCCCCCCCCCCCTTTTAGTTAGGTTAATTTAGTCATTTATTTTAGCCCCTAGGGGGAGTATTGCACTGGGTGTGGTACGTCAATTCAATTCAATTCAATTTTATTTATAGTATCAATTCATAACAAACGTTATCTGGAGACACTTTACAGATAGAGCAGGTCTAGACCAGATAGAGTAGGTCTAGACCAGATAGAGTAGGTCTAGACCACACTCCATAATTTACAAGGACCCAACAGTTCTAGTAGTTCCCTCCAGAGCAAGCAACAGTGCGACAGTGGCGAGGAAAAACTTCCTTTTAGGAAGAAACCTCGGACAGATCCAGACCCAGACCCAGACCCAGGCCCAGACCCAGACCCAGGCCCAGACCCAGACCCAGGCTCTTGGTAGGCGGTGTCTGACGACCGGTTGGGGTTAGAATGAAGAGTGGCAATAACAGTCACAAAAAAATAATAGTTTGTAGTAGTTCATGGCATAGCAGGACACTGTGCAGCATTACAAGGCCCAGCAGGACGTAGCAGGACGTAGCAGGGCACAGCAGGACGTAGCAGGACGTAGCAGGACCCAGCAGGACGTAGCAGGACCCAGCAGGACCCAGCAGGACGTAGCAGGGCACAGCAGGACGTAGCAGGGCACAGCAGGACGTAGCAGGACACAGCAGGACGTAGCAGGACGTAGCAGGA
>JABXJD010000712.1:157500-165000 GCA_013375575.1 Percina caprodes | reverse complement strand
CGTTCTCATCCAGCTCATCATGACATTCTACATTCTCATCCAGCTCATCATGACATTCTACATTCTCAACCAGCTCATCATGACATTCTACATTCTCAACCAGCTCATCATGACATTCTCCATTCTCATCCAGCTCATCATGACATTCTCCATTCTCATACAGCTCATCATGACATTCTACATTCTCATCCAGCTCATCATGACATTCTACATTCTCACACAGCTCATCATTACATTCTACATTCTCATCCAGCTCATCATGACATTCTACATTCTCATCCAGTTCATCATGACATTCTACATTCTCATCCAGTTCATCATGACATTCTACATTCTCATCCAGCTCATCATGACATTCTACATTCTCATCCAGTTCATCATGACATTCTACATTCTCATCCAGTTCATCATTACATTCTACATTCTCATACAGCTCATCATGACATTCTACATTCTCATCCAGTTCATCATTACATTCTACATTCTCATACAGCTCATCATGACATTCTACATTCTCATACAGCCCCCCGCCTTAGAACCGCCACTGGCCAACTTTGATATATGAAATTGTTCATGTATTACATGTTAAACTTACATTTCCAAAGTAACCTTCCCAACACACGCACGCGCACACACACACACACACGTGCACACACGCACGCACACACGCCGCTGCACCCGGCACATTGTTTCTAAACGACACGGTTAGCTTAATCTCGTCCTCTCATTAGCATCATTCATCGCAGCGCTGCCCGCGATGTCAACACACATCAAAGCCGCACGCCGACGGCGCTGTGCGCGCGCGCACGCGCCTCAGTTCTTTGAAGTTAAAGTCACTGATAGCAGAACATGCATGACACGAAGAAGCTCGCGCTAATGCCACACAACTGTTTCTACTCCTAACTCCTGCGACACGCACACACACGCACGTAGGCTACACACGCACGCACACACACACACACGTTAGGCTGATTGTCTTACCGGGGAGAAGAAATGATGAATCCTCAGTCGGTTTCCCGCATTGTCAGAGACGGAGAGGAAGAGGATGAGAGGGCGCGAGCGTCTTCTGTGAGGGAGTAATCCGACTGCCAGGGACAATACACCGGAGGGGGGGGGCGGTATGGTGGGGGGGGGCGGGGGGGCTTCCCCGTCCAATTAGAAACAGCGGGGCTGATTGTCACAGGAAATAAAGCAGGCAGTGTTCACAGCAGCGCGTGATGGGACGGCGTTTGATTGGAGGACGTTTTTCTTTTTTTGGTGGATGGAAAGAAATATTTCAAAATAAAACTTATGTTTTTTTTTTTTTGGTGGATGGAAATAAACATTTCAAAATAAAATTCGTGTTTTTTTTTTTTTATTGGATGAAATTAATATTTCAAAATAAAACTAATGTTTTTTTTTTGGTGGATGGAAATAAACATTTCAAAATAAAATTCGTGTTTTTATTTTTTTATTTTTTATTGGATGGAAATTAACATTTAAAAATAAAAATAATGTTTTTTTTTGGTGGATGGAAATTAATATTTCAAAATAAAATTCGTATTTTTTTTATTTTTTATTGAATGGAAATTAACATTTAAAAATAAAAATAATGTTTTTTTTTGGTGGATGGAAATAAACATTTCAAAATAAAATTCGTGTTTTTTTTTTTATTGGATGGAAATTAACATTTAAAAATAAAAATAATGTTTTTTTTTTTTTAGTGGATGGAAATTAATTTTTCAAAATAAAACTTATGTTTTTGTTTTGCTTTTTTATTAAAGAAAATAAAAAGCTACCCATGAAATAGACTTGTGTTATTTCATGTGACAGCAGATCTCGGAGGCAGTTTGCGCACGCACGCTGCGATGTGCACGGTACAATGTGCACGGTGCGATGTGCACGCTGCGATGTGCACGGTGCGACGTGCACGGTGCGACGTGCACGGTACGATGTGCACGCTGCGATGTGCACGGTACGATGTGCACGGCTGAGATTAGTGATGCACATTTCCATATATTCAAACTGCAGCTGCAGACTCTGGCCTCCCTCTCTCTCTCTCTCTCCCTCTCTCTCCCTCTGTCTCTGTCTCTCTCTCTCTCTCTCTCTCTCCCTCTCTCTCCCTCTGTCTCTGTCTCTCTGTCTCTCTCTCTCTCTCTCCCTCTCTCTCTCTCTCTGTCTCTGTCTCTCTCTCTCTCTCTCTCTCTCTCCCTCTCTCTCTGCCTCTCTCTCTCTCTCTCTCTCTCTCTCTCTCTCTCCCTCTCTCTCCCCCTCTCTCTCTCTCTCTCTCTCTCTCTCTCTCTCTCTCTCTCTCTCTAACACTGCTGCCATCTACAGGGAGGAAAATGTCAGTAAAAGTGTAAAAAAATTCACAAAAATTTCAAAAGGCTCAGAAAAAGTTACTTCAGACATAACAGAAGTCTCTCGTTAGCTAAACTAGTGACTAGTGAACTATTTTTTTTAATATATATATATATATATGTTTTTTCAATAGAAATGCCACATACAGGAAAGTTGCCCTGTGTCAAGGCTTAACCATCACCATGATGTGTCCATCACTGTGTGTGTGTGTGCATGTGTGTGTGTGTGTCTGTGTGTGTGTGTGTGTGTGTGTGTGTGTGTGTGTGTGAGAGAGAGAGAGTCCTGCTATTGTTAACATAGTTATATTAGGAGCAGAGTGAAGAGGACCAGTGACACATTGAAGAGGCCCTAAAGAGGGAGGAAAGAAATGGCTAAACAGGTGACACACACACACACACACACACACACACACACACGCATGCACACACACACTCACACACACACACACACACGCTCTCACACACACACACACACACACACACACAGAGTTTCTCAACGACTACTCAGATAGATAGATAGATAGATGGATGGAGAGACACAAAGGAAGAGAGAGGCTTTGATCAGTCAGAAGTGTTTGGCTGCCCTCTGCTGTCAAAAGCTGGTAGAACCCTAAAATATCTGGGTCACTAGAATAAAAAGTCCCCTAATACTGGATCTGAAGTCTCTTTATATAGACCTTAGTGGTCCCTAATACTGTATCTGAAGTCTCTTTATATAGACCTTAGTGGTCCCCTAATACTGTATCTGAAGTCTCTTTATATAGACCTTAGTGGTCCCTAATACTGTATCTGAAGTCTCTTTATATAGACCTTAGTGGTCCCCTAATACTGTATCTGAAGTCTCTTTATATAGACCTTAGTGGTCCCTAATACTGTATCTGAAGTCTTTTTTATATAGACCTTAGTGGTCCCTAATACTGTATCTGAAGTCTCTATAGACCTTAGTGGTCCCCTAATACTGGATCTGAAGTCTCTTTATATAGACCTTAGTGGTCCCTAATACTGGATCTGAAGTCTCTTTATATAGACCTTAGTGGTCCCTAATACTGGATCTGAAGTCTCTTTATATAGACCTTAGTGGTCCCTAATACTGGATCTGAAGTCTCTTTATATAGACCTTAGTGGTCCCTAATACTGTATCTGAAGTCTCTTTATATAGACCTTAGTGGTCCCTAATACTGTATCTGAAGTCTCTTTTATATAGACCTTAGTGGTCCCTAATACTGTATATGAAGTCTCTTTATATAGACCTTAGTGGTCCCTAATACTGTATCTGAAGTCTCTTTATATAGACCTTAGTGGTCCCTAATACTGTATCTGAAGTCTCTTTATATAGACCTTAGTGGTCCCTAATACTGTATCTGAAGTCTCTTTATATAGACCTTAGTGGTCCCCTACTGGATCTGAAGTCTCTTTATATAGACCTTAGTGGTCCCTAATACTGGATCTGAAGTCTCTTTATATAGACCTTAGTGGTCCCTAATACTGGATCTGAAGTCTCTTTATATAGACCTTAGTGGTCCCTAATACTGGATCTGAAGTCTCTTTATATAGACCTTAGTGGTCCCTAATACTGGATCTGAAGTCTCTTTATATAGACCTTAGTGGTCCCTAATACTGTATCTGAAGTCTCTTTATATAGACCTTAGTGGTCCCCTAATACTGTATCTGAAGTCTCTTTATATAGACCTTAGTGGTCCCTAATACTGGATCTGAAGTCTCTTTATATAGACCTTAGTGGTCCCTAATACTGGATCTGAAGTCTCTTTTATATAGACCTTAGTGGTCCCTAATACTGTATCTGAAGTCTCTTTATATAGACCTTAATGGTCCCCTAATACCTAATAATTAGTTTAATTTTCGAATTCATGGCCAAGAAACCTCAATTAGATGAAATCATATAATGTTTTGTCAAAGTGTTTTTGGGGGAAATAAAACACCCAAAATTCAGTAAAGTAGTGAACTGATCCTTCAGCGTCATGTGGAACCATTCATGTGATATTTGGACAATTTGGATGAAAGAATCTCAAATTGCTGATGTAGAAACTTTAAAAAACGGGTCAACTTTGACCCCCGAGGACATCAGGAGGGTTAAAGATGTTGGCTGAGTATTTTGGTTTTTGTCCATTCACTGAAATGTTCTTAATTATCTTTTAATTTGATTTTCAACATCTTCAAAATAAAGTGAAACAGGAAGTTCCCTGAGCGTCCAGCAGAGAGCGCTCTCTCACCACAACACAACTCCCCAATTACCCAGCTGCCTCGGTTCTCCTCAGGCAGGGAGAGGCGGAGAGTAGCCGGGTGATCCTCGGGATCCTCGGCAGCACCGCCACTCGGACCAGGACCAGGACTCACAACCCAGAAGTGGAGACGGACACACAAACATCTGTGTATTAAGATTAGATTAGATTCAACTTTATTGTTATGTGTGTATATGTGTGTATATATGTGTACATGTGTATATGTGTGTATATGTGTGTATATGTGTGATATATGTGTGTATATGTGTGATATATGTGTGATACATGTTTGTATATGTGTGATATATGTGTGTATATGTGTGTATATGTGTGATATATGTGTGATACATGTTTGTATATGTGTGATATATGTGTGTATATGTGTGTATATGTGTGATATATGTGTGTATATGTGTGTATATGTGTGTATATATGTGTATATGTGTGTATATGTGTGTATATGTGTGATATATATGTGTATATGTGTGTATATGTGTGTATATGTATATGTGTGATATATGTGTGTATATGTGTGTATATGTGTGATATATGTGTGATATATGTGTGATATATATGTGTGTATATGTGTGATATATGTGTGTATATGTGTGTATATGTGTGATATATGTGTGTATATGTGTATATGTGTGTATATGTGTGTATATGTGTGATATATGTATATGTGTGTATATGTGTGTATATGTGTGATATATGTGTGTATATGTGTGTATATGTGTGATATATGTGTGTATATGTGTGTATATGTGTGATATGTGTGTATATGTGTGATATATGTGTGATACATGTGTGTATATGTGTGATACATGTGTGTATATGTATGTATATGTGTGATATATGTGTGTATATGTGTGATACATGTGTGTATATGTGTGATATATGTGTGATATATGTGTGTATATGTGTGTATATGTGTGTATATGTGTGATATATGTGTATATGTGTGTATATGTGTGATATATGTGTGTATATGTGTGTATATGTGTGATATATGTGTGATATATGTGTGTATATGTGTGAAACATGTGTGTATATGTTTGTATATGTGTGATATATGTGTGATATATGTGTGTATATGTGTGAAATATGTGTGTATATGTTTGTATATGTGTGATATATGTGTGATATATGTGTGTATATGTTTGTATATGTGTGATATATGTGTGATATATGTGTGATATATGTGTGTATATGTGTGAAATATGTGTATATGTGTGATATATGTGTGTATATGTGTGTATATGTGTGAAACATGTGTGTATATGTGTGTATATGTGTGAAACATGTGTGTATATGTGTGTATATGTGTGATATATGTGTGATATTTGTGTGTATATGTGTGATATATGTGTGAAACATGTGTGTATATGTGTGTATATGTGTGAAACATGTGTGTATATGTGTGTATATGTGTGTATATGTGTGATATATGTGTGTATATGTGTGAAACATGTGTGTATATGTGTGAAATATGTGTGTATATGTGTATGTATGTGTGTATATGCATGTAATTGTTTGTGTATGTATGTATGTATGTAGTATATGCATGTATATATGCATGTATATGTATGTGTATGTATGTAGTATATGCATGTATATATGCATGTATATGTATGTGTATGTATGTAGTATATGCATGTATATATGCATGTATATGTATGTGTATGTATGTAGTATATGCATGTATATATGCATGTATATGTATGTGTATGTATGTAGTATATGCATGTATATATGCATGTATATGTATGTGTATGTGGGGTGGGGGGGCATCAACCCAGCGACCGTTTCCAGGGAACATAGAAACTAGAGCTGCAAAGGTTAATCAGAACTCGGCTTTTTCACAAGTTTTTGTTCCTTTTCAATGATTTCATTAGCCTAGAAATCTGGACGCACCCTCGCGGGGTCCGCTGGCTGGAGAAGACAACTCTGGGCCGGCCAATCACATCGTGTATAGAGTCGGTGGGCGGGCTTAACATAAGGAGTTGCCATGGTTCCTCGTGAATTCTCTGCTACTCTAAAACAAAGAAGATGGCTGCTGCTGGAGAACAGCTGCCGTCCAATCAGCTTTGGCCGCGACTCTGGAGCCTCGGAGTTAAGATCGGACGTCATTCTGAAAAAAGGAAGCTGTGTTCGGAGGTTAGAGTTGAATCTACCAACCAGCGTTGCTCTGATTGGTTGGAGCGCTGTCCTATTGCGTGCAGAGGGGATTTGAAAAACAACCGTTTGTCCCGCCCCTCGGACTGAGCCCAGCCAATGGGGAGCTCCCAGACCCAACGTCTGGCCGGTCAGGTTTTGTCAGGCTGTGTTTCGGCTGCTTTTTTCGGACTTTTTGTCGCCTTTTTCAAGATTTTTTTGGGTAATTTCTTTTTCTCTTTTGTCGCTGTTGTTGTCACTTTTTCCGAGTTGTTTTCAGGCCATTTTTTTTCGATGTTTTGACACTTTTTCAAGGTCTTTTGGTCACTTTTTTCAATAGGTTTTTAAAAATGTTGTTGTTTTTGGGACACTTTTTGGAAACCCTGTACTTGAAGGTATCTTGAAGGTATCTTGAAGGTATCTTGAAGTTATCTTGAAGGTATCTTGAAGGTATCTCCATATGACAGTGTCATGTCACTCCTACGGAGATACCGTTAAATTTTGCAGCCTTTTTTGTGTTATTGAAGTTTTTTTTCCTCACTTTTGTTTGTTTCTGATCACTTTTTCACAGTTTTCTGAAGAATTTTTTATTTTTTTTCAACTTTTTCGGCTCTTTAACCCTCCCGGTGTCCTCGGGTCAAATCTGACCCATTTTCAAAAAGCTTCTATATCAGAAATGTGGGTTTCTTGTAACCAAATTCTGAAATAAAACAACGTGGATGGTTAACTACGACGTTCGCTGCAAGCAATAATAAAACGATCACTTC
>JABXJD010000712.1:140000-142500 GCA_013375575.1 Percina caprodes | reverse complement strand
AGGGCAACATGAGGACAACATGAAGACAACATGAGGGCAACATGAGGACAACATGAAGACAACATGAGGGCAACATGAGGACAACATGAGGGCAACATGAAGACAACATGAAGACAACATGAAGACAACATGAGGGCAACATGAGGACAACATGGGGACAACATGAGGACAACATGAAGACAACATGAGGACAACATGAGGGCAACATGAGGACAACATGAGGACAACATGAGGACAACATGAGGGCAACATGAGGACAACATGAGGACAACATGAGGGCAACATGAAGGGAACATGAAGGCAACATGAGGACAACATGAGGACAACATGAGGGCAACATGAGGACAACATGAGGACAACATGAGGGAAACATGAGGACAACATGAAGACAACATGAGGGCAACATGAAGACAACATGAAGACAACATGAGGACAACATGAGGGCAACATGAGGACAACATGAGGACAACATGAGGACAACATGAGGGCAACATGAGGACAACATGAGGACAACATGAGGGCAACATGAAGGGAACATGAAGGCAACATGAGGGCAACATGAAGACAACATGAAGACAACATGAGGACAACATGAGGGCAACATGAGGACAACATGAGGACAACATGAGGGCAACATGAAGGGAACATGAAGGCAACATGAGGACAACATGAGGACAACATGAGGGCAACATGAGGACAACATGAGGACAACATGAGGACAACATGAGGGCAACATGAGGACAACATGAGGACAACATGAAGACAACATGGGGACAACATGAGGGTTAAATGATTTGTCCTCTGAAGGACCTAGGTATGATGCTGGGGGATTTATAAATCTACTGAGCTCTATTTATGACACCAGAGTCCATCACACAGGCGTAATGGGGATCCAAAATCCACTTTGCATTAATAATGTGTGTGTCAAGCACAGAGGGTCCAGAGGACGAGGGTTTGGGTCGGCGGGGGGTCTGCCCTCAATTACCCCCTCTCTATATCTGCCTCTCTCCCAGACTGCAGGTAAACGAGCAGTCTGGCGAGCTGTAAAGAGATGACGTCACACATGAAGGATGCAGCAAGCTGGAAATGTCTTAATAATAATAATAATAATAATAATAATAATAATAATAATAATAATAATAATAATAATAATAATAATAATAATAATTAGAGATAGATAAGTGTCCAGAGATTGAAGCTGGTCTCCAGGGCTGACAGGGTGTAACGAGAACTTTTATAAAATGCTAAGACGGGGTTTCCTTCCCTGTTTTAAAGTCTACAGCTGTAACACCTCGAAATAGAAATGTATCTGAAATAAATAACCTATTAAATAGATCCAGGTAACAAGAATCACCTGCAGGTCTAGGTAACATGCATTACCTGCAGGTCTAGGTAACATGTATTACCTGCAGGTCTAGGTAACAAAAATTACCTGCAGGTCTAGGTAACATGCATTACCTGCAGGTCTAGGTAACATGTATTACCTGCAGGTCTAGGTAACAAAAATTACCTGCAGGTCTAGGTAACATGTACTACCTGCAGGTCTAGGTAACAAAAATTACCTGCAGGTCTAGGTAACATGTATTACCTGCAGGTCTAGGTAACATGTATTACCTGCAGGTCTAGGTAACATGTACTACCTGCAGGTCTAGGTAACATGTATTACCTGCAGGTCTAGGTAACATGTTCTACCTGCAGGTCTAGGTAACATGTATTACCTGCAGGTCTAGGTAACATGATTACCTGCAGGTCTAGGTAACATGTACTATCTGCAGGTCTAGGTAACATGTATTACCTGCAGGTCTAGGTAACATGATTACCTGCAGGTCTAGGTAACATGTACTATCTGCAGGTCTAGGTAACATGTATTACCTGCAGGTCTAGGTAACATGATTACCTGCAGGTCTAGGTAACATGTACTATCTGCAGGTCTAGGTAACATGTATTACCTGCAGGTCTAGGTAACATGATTACCTGCAGGTCTAGGTAACATGTACTACCTGCAGGTCTAGGTAACATGTATTACCTGCAGGTCTAGGTAACATGTATTACCTGCAGGTCTAGGTAACATGTTCTACCTGCAGGTCTAGGTAACATGTATTACCTGCAGGTCTAGGTAACATGTGTTACATGCAGGTCTAGGTAACATGTACTACCTGCAGGTCTAGGTAACATGTATTACCTGCAGGTCTAGGTAACATGTATTACCTGCAGGTCTAGGTAACATGTTCTACCTGCAGGTCTAGGTAACATGTATTACCTGCAGGTCTAGGTAACATGTACTATCTGCAGGTCTAGGTAACATGTACTACCTGCAGGTCTAGGTAACATGTATACCTGCAGGTCTAGGTAACATGTATTACCTGCAGGTCTAGGTAACATGTATTACCTGCAGGTCTAGGTAACATGTATTACCTGCAGGTCTAGGTAACATGTATTACCTGCAGGTCTAAGTAACGTGTATTACCTGCAGGTCTAGGTAACATGTTCTACCTGCAGG
>JABXJD010000712.1:132500-135000 GCA_013375575.1 Percina caprodes | reverse complement strand
GTGAGGGAAGAAGAGAGGAGGGAAGAAGAGAGTGAGGGAGAAGAGAGAGGGGAGAAGAGAGAGGGGAGAAGAGAGTGAGGGGAGAAGAGAGAGGGGAGAAGAGAGTGAGGGAAGAAGAGAGTGAGGGGAAGAGAGTGAGGGAAGAAGAGAGTGAGGGGAGAAGAGAGAGGGGAGAAGAGAGAGGGGAGAAGAGAGGAGGGGAGAAGAGAGTGAGGGGAGAAGAGTGTGAGGGGAAGAGAGTGAGGGGAGAAGAGAGTGAGGGAGAAGAGAGTGAGGGGAGAAGAGAGAGGGAGAAGAGAGAGGGGAGAAGAGAGTGAGGGAGAAGAGAGGAGGGGAGAAGAGAGGAGGGAGAAGAGAGAGGGGAGAAGAGAGAGGGAGAAGAGAGTGAGGGAGAAGAGAGTGAGGGGAGAAGAGAGTGAGGGGAGAAGAGAGTGAGGGAAGAAGAGAGAGGGGAGAAGAGAGTGAGGGGAGAAGAGAGTGAGGGGAGAAGAGAGTGAGGGGAGAAGAGAGTGAGGGGAAGAGAGTGAGGGGAGAAGAGAGTGAGGGGAAGAGAGTGAGGGGAGAAGAGAGGAGGGGAAGAGAGGAGGGGAGAAGAGAGTGAGGGGGAGAGTGAGGGAGAAGAGAGTGAGGGAGAAGAGAGAGGAGAAGAGAGTGAGGGGAGAAGAGAGTGAGGGGAAGAGAGTGAGGGGAGAAGAGAGTGAGGGGAGAAGAGAGTGAGGGGAGAAGAGAGAGGGGAGAAGAGAGAGGGGAGAAGAGAGTGAGGGAAGAAGAGAGTGAGGGAAGAAGAGAGTGAGGGAAGAAGAGAGTGAGGGGAGAAGAGAGTGAGGGAAGAAGAGAGTGAGGGAAGAAGAGAGTGAGGGGAGAAGAGAGAGGGGAGAAGAGAGAGGGGAGAAGAGAGTGAGGGGAGAAGAGAGAGGGGAGAAGAGAGTGAGGGAAGAAGAGAGTGAGGGGAAGAGAGTGAGGGAAGAAGAGAGTGAGGGGAGAAGAGAGTGAGGGGAGAAGAGAGAGGGGAGAAGAGAGTGAGGGGAGAAGAGAGTGAGGGGAGAAGAGTGTGAGGGGAAGAGAGTGAGGGGAGAAGAGAGTGAGGGGAGAAGAGAGTGAGGGGAGAAGAGAGAGGGGAGAAGAGAGTGAGGGGAGAAGAGAGTGAGGGGAGAAGAGAGTGAGGGGAGAAAGAAAACCATAAAAAGTAGCCTACATTGTTTATCAAAGTGAAACCCTGAATCCGAGTCCCGTCCCCCCAGAGACTGGACAGGCTCTTCTGATCCACTAACACAGGCATGAATCTGCAGGAACACGTTACGTGTGAACGACAGACCGAGAGCGATGGAAGCCGGGGACCGTTGAGGGGAACGGGACCCGGAGACAAAAAGACGCAATTATATTCTCGGCTTCATTTTAATGAAGTGCAGAAGTAATTCCCCCACGAAGGCTGCAGTAATTACCCCACGAAGGCTGCAGTAATTACCCCACGAAGGCTGCAGTAATTACCCCACGAAGGCTGCAGTAATTACCCCAACAGTGGCATTATGTGACAGTCAGACTCAGAACAAGACGCCACGACACGGTGAGGGATTTCAAATCAACGGGAATCATTTTTTGTTGTTGCAAGAAGCCTGATAAGTTAACATAATTAAAAATAAATGTTATTTTCGGAGCAGAATTATTACCCCCCCCTCTTGCCCCACCCCCACCCCCACCTCCCCCCCCACCCACCAGGGTGTCAAGCAGTCCTCTTTGCTTAACTGCACACAATGTAATCTCCCTGTCCCGACTCCAATCTGGACATTAGACCCTGAAGATCTTCTTTTCTTCGGATATTGAAATAAAAAGACTAAAACCGTTGCTGGCTAACGGGTGTCTCTGGGTGGGTTGTCACGGTAACCGCGGGGACACAGAGGCCGTCACAGCGTATGAACGGATGTGACAAATTCAAAGAAGCCCAATATTCAAAGCTAGTCGTGCACTCGACGGAATAATCCACCCTTGAATACTCGTGAAGTGCTTTGCATCACAAACTTCCCGGCTGTCTGGAGTTATTTTGGGTTTCTAAGGCTCCATTGAGACTGAAGGGGGGGGGGGTGGGGGTGGGGGGGGTCCTGATTGGTTTCTCGACTCTGATCCCTCAGACAGGCCGTCTGCGCTGTGTGTCCACAGCGATGGAAGGAAAACATGCTCGGGTTTATTGGTGTTTCTTCAACCCTCGTGTTGAAATATTTGACATTTTCGTCCCTTTTTCTTTAGTCTCCACGACCGCCATCTTACTAGTTTTATACTTTCAGGAATTCACTTTAAAAAAGTGGAAAAAACAGACAAAAATGTCAATAAAAAATTATAGAGCAGTCTAGACCTGCTCTATCTGTAGATTATAGAGCGGTCTAGACCTGCTCTATCTGTCAACTATAGAGTGGTCTAGACCTGCTCTATCTGTCAATTATAGAGCGGTCTAGACCTGCTCTATCTGTCAATTATAGAGCGGTCTAGACCTGCTCTATCTGTCAAT
>JABXJD010000712.1:120000-130000 GCA_013375575.1 Percina caprodes | reverse complement strand
TCTTCATGTTGTCCTCATATTGTCCTCATGTTATCTTGATGTTGTCTTCATGTTGTCCTCATGTTGCCCTCATGTTGTCCTCATGTTGTCCTCATGTTGTCTTCATGTTGTCCTCATGTTGTCCTCATGTTGTCCTCATGTTGCCCTCATGTTGTCTTCATGTTGCCCTCATGTTGTCTTCATGTTGTCCTCATGTTGTCCTCATGTTGTCCTCATGTTGTCTTCATGTTGTCCTCATGTTGTCTTCATGTTGTCTTCATGTTGCCGTTGGATGGAAACACCCTTTCACCAGATATATTCACATGAGTTTTTTTACCGACCTTCAGATAATTCGATGGACACGTGGATGGAAACTCAGCTTCTTGATCTTTGAACAGAGGAAAGTGAGATTCTGCTCAATTAGCTGCACAGAAATAAATTAGAGAATGTTTCAACATCTCCAGACGTAACCCCAATTACAGGGCTCTCAAATCCAGAGACAGGCATGACTGACGTTCCCAGATACAATAGTGCTATTTTCTTTTTCTGGCTGTTGTGCAGCCCCTTTCTTTCTTTTGATTGGCTGATAAGTGACAGGCTTGACTCCAAGGGAGACACGCTTGATTCATGCCGGTTCAATAGTGAGAGAGGCGGAGATATTTTGGGCAGTGCGGCATATTCAATATATAATAAATAGATTTTCCGCATCTGAAATACAATGTGTGGCGGGAGCGCATGACAGAAGACCGAAATGAGTGACTGTCACGCTCAGTGCACGACACTTCAGAGCCCTGCAATTATTTTACTGAATTGACTCATCCACACTAGTTATAATAAAAACTTGAGTTGGAGGGACAGATTGTTGTGGTACCCTCAGACCTTACTGGTCCCCTAATACTGTATCTGAAGTCTCTTTATATAGACCTTACTGGTCCCCTAATACTGTATCTGAAGTCTCTTTATATAGACCTTAGTGGTCCACTAATACTGTACCTGAAGTCTCTTTATATAGACCTTAGTGGTCCACTAATACTGTACCTGAAGTCTCTTTATATAGACCTTAGTGGTCCCCTAATACTGTACCTGAAGTCTCTTTATATAGACCTTAGTGGTCCCCTAATACTGTATCTGAAGTCTCTTTATATAGACCTTAGTGGTCCCCTAATACTGTATCTAAAGTCTCTTTTATATAGACCTTAGTGGTCCCTAATACTGTATCTGAAGTCTCTTTATATAGACCTTAGTGGTCCCTAATACTGGATCTGGAGTCTCTTTATATAGACCTTAGTGGTCCCTAATACTGTATCTGAAGTCTCTTTATATAGACCTTAGTGGTCCCTAATACTGTATCTAAAGTCTCTTTTATATAGACCTTAGTGGTCCCTAATACTGTATCTGAAGTCTCTTTATATAGACCTTAGTGGTCCCTAATACTGGATCTGGAGTCTCTTTATATAGACCTTAGTGGTCCCTAATACTGTATCTGAAGTCTCTTTATATAGACCTTAGTGGTCCCTAATACTGTATCTGAAGTCTCTTTATATAGACCTTAGTGGTCCCTAATACTGTATCTGAACTCTCAGCACGCCTAGAATGCACCTGAACACACCTCCCTGTAAGACCAGCACGCCCACAATGCACCTGAACACACCTCCCTGTAAGACCAGTACGCCCACAATGCACCTGAACACACCTCCCTGTAAGACCAGCACGCCCAGAATGCACCTGAACACACCTCCCTTTAAGACCAGCACGCCCAGAATGCACCTGAACACACCTCCCTGTAAGACCGGCACGCCCAGAATGCACCTGAACACACCTCCCTGTAAGACCGGCACGCCCAGAATGCACCTGAACACACCTCCCTGTAAGACCAGCACGCCCAGAATGCACCTGAACACACCTCCCTGTAAGACGGCACGCCCAGAATGCACCTGAACACACCTCCCTGTAAGACCGGCACGCCCAGAATGCACCTGAACACACCTCCCTGTAAGACCAGCACGCCCAGAATGCACCTGAACACACCTCCCTGTAAGACCAGCACGCCCAGAATGCACCTGAACACACCTCCCTGTAAGACCAGCACGCCCAGAATGCACCTGAACACACCTCCCTGTAAGACCAGCACGCCCAGAATGCACCTGAACACACCTCCCTGTAAGACCAGCACGCCCAGAATGCACCTGAACACACCTCCCTGTAAGACCAGCACGCCCAGAATGCACCTGAACACACCTCCCTGTAAGACAGGACCCATCTTCTCATTCTCAGCGTTCAGCCTGGCAGCAACTTCTTCGTCTTACTTAGTCAGCAAAGACCTGAGTTCTGTGTGTAAAACAGAAACTTTAACGAGGTTTGATCTTTCCTCCGTTGTCCCACGTGTCGGAGACTATTTAACATTCATGTGCTCGGCCGAGCACTCAGGGTTCATCTGTGCGAGGCGGTCTCACAGGATCCTGTAGAGGAATATAAGAGAGGAAGAGCGAGGCGTTAACCCTTGTGTTGTCTTCCCCTCAAATTAGCAACTTTTTGTTTTTCTGAGTCAACATTTTGACATTTTTGTCACTTTTTCCGGCGTTTCATCAACTTTTTTCTGCGCCTTTTGACATTTTTGTGGAATTTTCCCTCCGTTTTTTAAGCTTTTTCTGTCATTTTTGTCACTTTTATTAACATTCTTGATAATGAAATCATTAATGAAATTAAATAAAACTCACAAATTCAATGAAAGCAGCAAACTGATCATTTATTTAACTGGTGAACCATCCGCGTTGCTTTTTGTTGTCGAAAAAAACCCAAATTTGTGATATAGACACTTTGTGAATATGGATCATATTGGACCCGAGGACAACAGGAGGGTTAAAGAACCAAATAAACTTCAAGAAAATGACATCGGAGAGAGGGAAGTTGAAAGGGGAAAAGGGAAGGAGTGCATTAAAGAGGAAGACACATATATGAATAAGAGAGAGGGAGAACATGCAAAAGAGTGAACAGCATGGGGATAAGTAAGATATAAAAAGAGGCTGAAAATGAGGAGAATTTGAGCATTTTTAAAGACCCGAGAGTGCGTGGCAGACAGAGAAGCATCTAACGGGAGAAACATGAGTGAGAAGGGAACGAAAGAGAGATTTTGTGGTACAATTGAAGAAAAGAAGGCAGGACGAGGAGGGAAAAGGTACATGATCGACATTTGGTAAAGTCAAGCTAGGCAAAGTGAAAACAATGGGTGGGCAAAGCAGATGAAGAGAGAGAGAGAGAGAGAGAGAGAGAGAGAGAGAGAACAGAGGATGTAGATCTTAGTTGAAAGAGGAAAAACTGTGGGGAAGGACGATGCAAGGTACACAACAGATGGAGAAGAAACAAAGTGAGATGGGGAGGAAGCAGAGAGGAAAATGAAAGAAAAGTAGAGAGAGGTATAGCAAGGAGACGAGGAAGGACATGTTGACATATTCAGACGCCTTGGTCTGATGTCTCTCTACATACTACTCTCTACTGTTGTCTCTACATACTACTCTCTACTGTTGTCTCTCTACATACTACTCTCTACTGTTGTCTCTCTACATACTACTCTCTACTGTTGTCTCTCTACATACTACTCTCTACTGTTGTCTCTCTACATACTACTCTCTACTGTTGTCTCTACATACTACTCTCTACTGTTGTCTCTCTACATACTACTCTCTACTGTTGTCTCTACATACTACTCTCTACTGTTGTCTCTACATACTACTCTCTACTGTTGTCTCTACATACTACTCTCTACTGTTGTCTCTACATACTACTCTCTACTGTTGTCTCTACATACTACTCTCTACTGTTGTCTCTACATACTACTCTCTACTGTTGTCTCTACTGTTGTCTCTCTATTGTTGTCTCTCTACTGTTGTCTCTCTACTGATGTCTCTCTACTGTTGTCTCTACTGTTGTCTCTACTGTTGTCTCTCTACTGTTGTCTCTCTACTGTTGTCTCTACACTGATGTCTCTCTACTGTTGTCTCTCTACTGTTGTCTCTCTACTGTTGTCTCTACTGTTGTCTCTACTGTTGTCTCTCTACTGTTGTCTCTCTACTGTTGTCTCTACTGCTGTCTCTCTACTGTTGTCTCTCTACTGTTGTCTCTACTGTTGTCTCTACTGTTGTCTCTCTACTGTTGTCTCTACTGTTGTCTCTACTGTTGTCTCTCTACTGTTGTCTCTACTGTTGTCTCTCTACTGTTGTCTCTACTGTTGTCTCTCTACTGTTGTCTCTCTACTGTTGTCTCTACTGTTGTCTCTCTACTGTTGTCTCTACTGTTGTCTCTCTACATACTCCATCACCTCACAGCGCCGCGGTCGAGGTGCTGCTCTGCCCGTTGCGTTCTCTACAGACACTAAAGGTTGATTTTTGCGTCGTATCTGACGCTGAGAGCCACTGACCAGGCGTCGGGAGTGAGAGCGGCTCGACAGTGAAGGACACAAATTAAGAGATGAAGAATGGCAAAGGAGAGAAGAGAAACTATATTGTGGCTAAATAGAAAAGAGAGGAGTGTTGAAAGTCAGTGAAGGTCGGTGAAGATGAGAGCTTATGTGCTTCACTCGGCTCTGTTAAAGACTTAACCTCTGAGTGAGACATGAGGGAGAGAGACAGAGAGGCAACACGTCCTACCTGACAAACAACACACACTGGGCCCTATCTTAACGACCTAAGCGCCTGGTGCAGGTGCGTTCAGGGCGATTTGGTGACCAGGAACAGCACTTTACAGCATTCTACTGTAAAAAATCATATACAGTAGCGTTGCTGTGAAATCTACAGGAAATAACTGGAGATTTCAGACATTATTTACAGTGATGTAACTCATCAGGGATTGGGTTAACATGAGTCACCCATAACTAGTCTAATGAGGCCGTTACGTGACGCCTGCATCTACGGACTGAGGTCTGTAAAGATAATACTCGGCTTGGTTTCACTCATGTTTCTGGGGGGAAATGTTGAGTCTTTGTAAAATATAGTATGTGGTCTAGACCTAGTCCTGAGATGCCTTCTGTTATGATTTGACACTGTAAATGAAATAGAATTGAACTGACTTTGTCTCTTCTGTGTTTACGTGATTTTTAAGTTAATGTTAGCACCATTGTGATGTCTTATATCTGATTAATGCGTCTTTCACACCTTCCATCTTCTTTCTTGTCTTTGTCCTTCAGCTTGGTTATTCATTACAATGTGCTCTCTCTATCCAGTTCTTTCATCTCTCCTTTCTCAAAATCAAACATCCTTTAATTCTGAACTCTCCCTCTCTCTCTCTCCTCCTCTTCCTCCTCTCTCTCTCTCCCTCTCTCCCTACCATTTCCCCTATAGGCAGCAAGGATCCAGGCTTTCAGTACATACGTATATATATTTCTTCCTTTTTTCTCTTTCCTTTTGTCATCCCTCCATCCTCCCGAAATGTTCTCTCTCTCCCTGACTGGACCTCAATTATTTAGCAGGGGATCAGGTGGCCCACTTACCCCTGACTGACACACATGCACACACACACACACGCACACACACACACACACATACACACACACACACACACACACACACACACACACACATAGACAGACAGACAGACAGACACACACACACACACACACACACACACACACACACACACACACGCACGCACACACACACACACACACACACACACATTCACAGGAGACGATTGTGTGGGTTCAAAATCAGGTAAGCGTGCACACACAATATTATCATATATATATATATGATAATATATAAGTAATGTGCATCAATGCATGCACAGATGCTCGCCCACTCATGGACGGCGGAGCATTTATATTCACAAACAACAAGTTCAAAAAGAAAATCCAGTTCACTCTCGCACAAACACAACCTCAGAAGAGATTCCTACATGAAAGCCATCGTAAATGTAATTGCAACTGCAAGCAGTTATGACGGGGGTCCAAGCCTCCTGACTCCAGTCGCCCCCAACGACCGGGGCAACGCAAGGCAGCGGGACCCAAAGAGTAACGGTGGAGAAGCAGGAAATACGAGAGGTGTGAGCCGCGAGGTCTGCCGTACGTTGCAATGGCATATATCCCATTAACAGTGATTGAGTAGAAGGCTGAAACTGGTCTACGTTGGCTACAGCGCCCCCTAAAGGCCAGTCTTCTCCAAATTTGCTACAGAGTGTATAAGCAACACGCCGAACAAGCATCACAAGTTTCGTACAATAACATTTACTGTGGCAGAGATATTTCAATTGTATTTTCCTTTTTAAATGAATTATTGGCCCAAACAAATGAACGTTAATTATAACGCCCCCTAATGGCCAATCTTTGCCAAATTTGGGTAATAGCATCGGTGTGGGACAATGAACAATAATCCCAAGTATTATGCTGATTACATTTAATTTGGCCGAGATATGATACGATATGTGTTTTGTTGCTAGCTAGGACAAAATGTTTCGTAGTGAAATGCGAACGTTACGTTAACGTAGCAAAATACTGTGATTAACTTATTTTCGTGGTTATCTGGAGATGATACGTACCCTGTTTTGTGCAGATCTGTTGCACGGCCTAGGAGAAGTATGAAACGCTGGTTTTACGCTTCTAATGTGCGATGTGTCATATGGGAGTTAAACGCAAAAACACAGTATAGTGCCACCTAGTGGGCCACATGTGTAATTTGTGGTATGTGAGGTCTATTGTATATCTACCGTGCAAAGGTAAAGTTGCCCACATTAGTGTAAGTGGTGAAGCCAAACATGGGTCCCATAGGCCACGCCCACTTTGACCAATCGGTACTCCGCTATAGGGGAGGCCTCAGAAGTGGCCCAACATGGTATCCTCCAAATATGATGCAATCATGAGATCTTTGTACTTTTAGCATCCCCTAGTGATGTGTGATGGACCTCCAGAGGGTCATGGCAACCAAGAATCTAAAGTTTCGCATTGATAGCCTTTGTTTTATCACCCAGATATCACCCAGATATCCCCCAGATATCTCCCAGATATCCCGCAGATATCTCCCAGATATCCCCCAGATATCCCCCAGATATCACCCAAATATCCCGCAGATATCACCCAGATATCACCCAGATATCACCCAGATATCTCCCAGATATCACCCAGATATCACCCAGATATCCCCCAGATATCACCCAGATATCACCCAGATATCCCCAAGATATCACCCAGATATCACCCAGAAATCTCCCAGATATCACCCAGATATCTCCCAGACATCTCCCAGACATCTCCCAGATATCACCCAGATACCCCCCAGATATCACCCAGATATCACCCAGATACCCCCCAGATATCACCCAGATATCTCCCAGATATCCCCCAGATATCACCCAGATATCACCCAGATATCACCCAGATATCTCCCAGATATCCCCCAGATATCTCCCAGATATCACCCAGATATCACCCAGATATCACCCAGATATCATCCAGATATCACCCAGATATCACCCAGATATCACCCAGACATCTCCCAGATATCACCCAGATATCTCCCAGACATCTCCCAGATTTCACCGAGATATCACCCAGATATCACCCAGACATCTCCCAGACATCACCCAGATATCACCCAGATATCCCCCAGATATCACCCAGATATCACCCAGATATCCCCCAGATATCACCCAGATATCACCCAGATATCATCCAGATATCACCCAGATATCACCCAGATATCACCCAGATATCACCCAGACATCTCCCAGATATCACCCAGATATCTCCCAGACATCTCCCAGATATCACCCAGATATCACCCAGATATCCTCCAGATATCACCCAGACATCTCCCAGATATCACCCAGATATCTCCCAGATATCACCCAGATATCACCCAGATATCATCCAGATATCACCCAGATATCACCCAGATATCACCCAGACATCTCCCAGATATCTCCCAGACATCTCCCAGACATCTCCCAGTTATCACCCAGATACCCCCCAGATATCACCCAGATATCACCCAGATACCCCCCAGATATCACCCAGATATCTCCCAGATATCCCCCAGATATCACCCAGATATCACCCAGATATCTCCCAGATATCCCCCAGATATCACCCAGATATCACCCAGATATCTCCCAGATATCACCCAGATATCACCCAGATATCACCCAGATATCACCCAGATATCCCCCAGATATCACCCAGATATCACCCAGATATCTCCCAGACATCTCCCAGATATCACCCAGATATCACCCAGACATCTCCCAGATATCACCCAGACATCTCCCAGATATCACCCAGATATCACCCAGATATCTCCCAGACATCTCCCAGATATCACCCAGACATCTCCCAGATATCTTCCAGATCTCACCCAGATATCACCCAGATATCACCCAGATATCACCCAGATATCTCCCAGACATCTCCCAGATATCACCCAGATATCACCCAGACATCTCCCAGATATCACCCAGACATCTCCCAGATATCACCCAGATATCTCCCAGACATCTCCCAGATATCACCCAGACATCTCCCAGATATCACCCAGACATCTCCCAGATATCACCCAGATATCACCCAGATATCACCCAGACATCTCCCAGATATCACCCAGATATCACCCAGACATCTCCCAGATATCACCCAGACATCTCCCAGATATCACCCAGATATCACCCAGACATCTCCCAGATATCACCCAGACATCTCCCAGATATCACCCAGATATCTCCCAGACATCTCCCAGATATCACCCAGACATCTCCCAGATATCACCCAGACATCTCCCAGACATCTCCCAGATATCACCCAGATATCACCCAGACATCTCCCAGATATCACCCAGACATCTCCCAGATATCACCCAGATATCTCCCAGATATCACCCAGATATCACCCAGATATCTCCCAGACATCTCCCAGACATCTCCCAGATATCACCCAGATATCACCCAGACATCTCCCAGATATCACCCAGACATCTCCCAGATATCACCCAGACATCTCCCAGATATCACCCAGATATCACCCAGATATCTCCCAGACATCACCCAGATATCACCCAGATATCACCCAGACATCTCCCAGATATCACCCAGACATCTCCCAGATATCACCCAGATATCACCCAGATATCTCCCAGATATCACCCAGATATCTCCCAGATATCACCCAGATATCACCCAGATATCACCCAGATATCTCCCAGATATCACCCAGATATCACCCAGATATCTCCCAGATATCACCCAGATATCACCCAGATATCACCCAGATATCACCCAGATATCTCCCAGATATCTCCCAGATATCACCCAGATATCACCCAGATATCTCCCAGATATCTCCCAGATATCACCCAGATATCACCCAGATATCCCGCAGATATCTCCCAGATATCCCCCAGATATCCCCCAGATATCACCCAGATATCACCCAGATATCTCCCAGATATCTCCCAGATATCACTCAGATATCTCCCAGATATCTCCCAGATATCACCCAGATATCACCCAGATACCCCCCAGATATCTCCCAGATATCACCCAGATATCTCCCAGATATCACCCAGATATCAATCAGATATGAGAAGGGTAACGTCAGAGCAGGGGGGGAATTAGCAGGGGAACGCCAGAGCAGGAGGAATGAGAAGGGGAATGTCATAACAAGGAGAATGAGCAGGGGGCAACACCAGAGCAGGGGGAATGAGAAGGGGAATGTCAGAGCAGGGGGAATGAGAAGGGTAACGTCAGAGTAGGGAGAATTAGCAGGGGGAAAAACCAGAGCAGGGGGAATGAGAGTGGGGAACACCAGAGCAGAGGAAATGAGAGGGGACGCCAGAGCAGGGGAATGAGCAGGGGCAACACCAGAGCAGGGGGAATGAAAGGGGGGAACATAAGATATGTCTTTTCAAAACCAAAATGTAGGGATGTAAATGTCAACTTAGTCTCTATTTATAGTCTCATATATATATATATATATATATATATATATATATATATATATATATATATATATATATATATATATATATATATATGTGTGTATATACAT
>JABXJD010000712.1:102500-115000 GCA_013375575.1 Percina caprodes | reverse complement strand
GCTCTATAATTTACAGATAGAGCAGGTCTAGACCGCTCTATAATTGACAGATAGAGCAGGTCTAGACCGCTCTATAATTTACAGATAGAGCAGGTCTACACCGCTCTATAATTTACAGATAGAGCAGGTCTAGACCGCTCTATAATCTACAGATAGAGCAGGTCTAGACCGCTCTATAATTGACAGATAGAGCAGGTCTAGACCGCTCTATAATTTACAGATAGAGCAGGTCTAGACCGCTCTATAATTTACAGATAGAGCAGGTCTACACCGCTCTATAATCTACAGATAGAGCAGGTCTAGACCGCTCTATAATTGACAGATAGAGCAGGTCTAGACCGCTCTATAATTTACAGATAGAGCAGGTCTCCACGCTATAATTTACAGATAGAGCAGGTCTAGACCGCCTATATCTACAGATAGAGCAGGTCTAGACCGCTCTATAATTGACAGATAGAGCAGGTCTAGACCGCTCTATAATCTACAGATAGAGCAGGTCTAGACCGCTCTATAATCTACAGATAGAGCAGGTCTAGACCGCTCTATAATCTACAGATAGAGCAGGTCTAGACCGCTCTATAATCTATTATCTTATCTTGTATTATCTTATCTTATCGGCAGTGTGCATAAGGAAAGTCTCAACACTCCTTCTCTCATCTGTATTCAACCTTATCCCATTAGTGCATGTTACTAACTCGACTTCTTCCCTTTCCCGTAGTCTTGTGCTCTCTCGCCTCTCTCTAACTCTCTCTCTCGCCCTCCCCTCTCTCCTCCTCTCTTCCTGCAGGTGTTTCTGGCTCTGGATCTGTGGTTGGAGTCACCTGCTGCCTCCATGTTCCTGCTCGACACCACCTGCTGCAATTCTCCATGTCTCTCTCTCTCTGTCTCTCTCTCTCTCTCTCTCTCTCTCTCTCTCTCTCTGTCTCTGTCTCTCTCTCTCTCTCTGTCTCTCTGTCTCTCTCTCTCTCTCTGTCTCTCTGTCTCCTCTCTCTCTCTCTCTGTCTCTCTCTCTCTCTCTCTCTCTCTCTCTCTCTCTCTCTCCCTCTCTCTGTGTCTGTGTTTCTGCAGCATACATAGTGTTCATGTGTGATGTGCATGTCTCAACACTACAAGCCTCAGTAGAAACCTGTAATCCTGCATGTATCAGTGTGTATCTGTGAGTGTTTGTGTGTGATGTGCATGCAGGAGGATCTGCTCCGCGGGCTCTGCGTGGAGAGTAAGCCACCCAGCAGCATCCACACACATCGTTAGGGGAGTTCAGGCGGGGGGGGGGTGTCTGGTGTCTGTCAGTGAAGTCGGAGCTCGTCCTCGTTAACTTCAGCTTATGCAATACACACTTCAATTCAGCCAAACATGAGCTCAGTTCTTTTTAATCGGCAGCAGTTTGCATCCCCCCCCCCATGGAAAACCATCCTGTATTATAGACTAGGAGAGTTAACTCAAAGATGACACAACCCTAAAATATTATTATGTGATATTATTATATTGAAATAACATTTCAAAGCTGAAAGCAATGTGGTTTCAACATTTCTCTCTGAGCATTCCCATCATGTGCCACTTTAAATACTAGTAACGGAAGTTAAGTTAAAGACATATTTCACCAAAACTACCATTTTGGCAAAAAACTGTCTCATCCCAATCCAGATCCGATACAGAACTTTCTAGCTCATGCAACTCCTCCAGAACACAACACCCCATCTGTCTTCAACCTCCTTGAATCCTCCAGAGTGGTTCCCTCCGCGTCCATGCGCTGGCAGCTCATATGCAGCTCTGCAGCTGATGTACGAGGCTGCTAAAGGAGCAGCATCACTGGGCCTCCAGGCATTAGTCTGGCCCCATGCCAGGCTGTGCTCTGAATTCAGACCCCGCTGGCCACTTCACTCACTCTTTCACACAATCTGGTTGTCATCACGTCCGAGCTCTCCACCCTGCATGTTATTTGTGTGAAGTGTAACTAGGGTTGGGCGATGAAGCCAATAGATACACACCGGCGCGTCACGTTTCCAGGATGAAGCCTGACATCTGGCGCCAGCCTTCATCCCTCATCTTCCTCTTGGTGTGTGTTGTTCTCAAAATATCTTCGCTTAGGCCGGGTAACGAGGTCCATACCTAATACTACTAACGTTACCAGTAGATCCCAAGATACAAGATATTCGGCATTATTACTATCAGTATCGGCATTTATAATTTTGTAATATAATTAAATGATTCTGATAAATGAATATTTAAAAATTAAATTAAAAATGCATGTCAACCATGTTATAAGTAGTTGCATAGTCTGTCCACCAGAGGACGCTCTACAACGTCCCTGTTAGTGATGGCGTTGCATAGTCTGTCCACCAGAGGACGCTCTACAACGTCCCCGTTAGTGATGGCGTTGCATAGTCTGTCCACCAGAGGACGCTCTACAACGTCCCTGTTAGTGATGGCGTTGCATAGTCTGTCCACCAGAGGACGCTCTACAACGTCCCTGTTAGTGATGGTGTTGCATAGTCTGTCCACCAGAGGACGCTCTACAACGTCCCTGTTAGTGATGGCGTTGCATAGTCTGTCCACCAGAGGACGCCTACAACGTCCCTGTTAGTGATGGCGTTGCATAGTCTGTCCACCAGAGGACGCTCTACAACGTCCCTGTTAGTGATGGCGTTGCATAGTCTGTCCACCAGAGGACGCTCTACAACGTCCCTGTTAGTGATGGTGTTGCATAGTCTGTCCACCAGAGGACGCTCTACAACGTCCCTGTTAGTGATGGTGTTGCATAGTCTGTCCACCAGGACGCTCTACAACGTCCCTGTTAGTGATGGCGTTGCATAGTCTGTCCACCAGAGGACGCTCTACAACGTCCCTAGTGATGGCGTTGCATAGTCTGTCCACCAGAGGACGCCTACAACGCCCCTGTTAGTGATGGTGTTGCATAGTCTGTCCACCAGAGGACGCTCTACAACGCCCCCGTTAGTGATGGCGTTGCATAGTCTGTCCACCAGAGGACGCCTACAACGTCCCGTTAGTGATGGCGTTGCATAGTCTGTCCACCAGAGGACGCTCTACAACGTCCCTGTTAGTGATGGCGTTGCATAGTCTGTCCACCAGAGGACGCTCTACAACGTCCCTGTTAGTGATGGCGTTGCATAGTCTGTCCACCAGAGGACGCTCTACAACGTCCCTGTTAGTGATGGTGTTGCATAGTCTGTCCACCAGAGGACGCTCTACAACGTCCCTGTTAGTGATGGCGTTGCATAGTCTGTCCACCAGAGGACGCTCTACAACGCCCTGTTAGTGATGGCGTTGCATAGTCTGTCCACCAGAGGACGCTCTACAACGTCCCTGTTAGTGATGGCGTTGCATAGTCTGTCCACCAGAGGACGCTACAACGTCCCTGTTAGTGATGGTGTTGCATAGTCTGTCCACCAGAGGACGCTCTACAACGTCCCTGTTAGTGATGGCGTTGCATAGTCTGTCCACCAGAGGACGCTCTACAACGTCCCTGTTAGTGATGGCGTTGCATAGTCTGTCCACCAGAGGACGCTCTACAACGTCCCTGTTAGTGATGGCGTTGCATAGTCTGTCCACCAGAGGACGCTCTACAACGTCCCTGTTGGCAACTCTGATTAGTTTTTTGGTTGTTGGCAGGCAGCTGACAGATAGTGAGATATTTTTTACAGTGTGATCAGGGGACAAGCAGCTAGCAGATAGATATTTTTTACAGTGTGTTCAGTCTACACAGATCTTTCCTTTCCATAAAACATAAAGCTGGTTCTGTTCTGGTATTTATACACGAGTCGTCTATTAAGACAGACAAGAGTTGCGTATCGATCGCTGCTAAATCATAGATGGGCCTGAGGCGGCCTGATTGCCAGATCCTCCTGATGTCAGGTAAAGTCCTGAAAAAAAGACGAATCACAGACAGATTCATCAACAAACCACGAGCGTGTGTGTGTGTGTGTGTGTGTGTGTGTGTGTGTGTGTGTGTGTGTGTGTGTGTGTATGTGTGGGGGATCGATTTCAAATAAATCAGACATCAAACGGCGTGAAAGTGGTTTGAGAGTACAAGGATTTATTTTGTATGGCTGCGAGCGAGTGATTGGTACAAATGAGAAGTGATGGAAAAGAGACGGAAAGAGAGAGAGGAGAGAGGGTCACGCTTGCAAGGGCCCGCTATCGTTACAGATGGGGGGGGTGAGAGAATGGGGGTGAGAGAAAGGGAGGGGGGGGGGGGTAGAAGAGACACAAGGAAACAAGGTGTATGAGCTCGCCGGCTGAATGCAGATTCCAACGCTGTGTGTGGGTGTGTGTGTTCATCTGTGTGTGTGTGTGTCTGCAGTGTGTGTGTGTGTCTGTCTGTGTGTGTGTGTCTGTAGTGTGTGTGTGTGTCTGTAGTGTGTGTGTGTGTGTGTCTGTAGTGTGTGTGTGTGTGTGTGTGTGTCTGTAGTGTGTGTGTGTGTGTGTGTCTGTAGTGTGTGTGTGTGTGTGTCTGTAGTGTGTGTGTGTGTGTGTGTGTCTGTAGTGTGTGTGTGTGTGTGTGTGTCTGTAGTGTGTGTGCGTGTGTCTGTCTTTGTGTGTGTGTGTGTGTGTGGTGTGTGTGTGTGTGTGTGTCTGTAGTGTGTGTAGGAATCTTAATGTGTAACTTGTAACTAAAGCTGTCAAATTTTGTGTCTGTGTGTGTGTCTGTAGTGTGTGTGTCTGTAGTGTGTGCGTGTGTGTGTGTGTGTTACTAGTTACTTTAGTTACTAGCTAATTTGGTTACTAGGGTTGCTAGTAACTAAAGGTGGAGAGGTGTCGGTTACGACACTATGGGAACGCATAGTGTCGTAACCGCCGCAGTGTCTCGCTCCCTATCTCGGGGAACAAGGGTTACATACGTAACCTCCTGGGCACTGCCAAGGTGCTCTGGAGCAAGGCACCAACCCCCCAACTGTGTCCATGTGCCCCCCCCACCCTGACATCTCTCCATTAGTGCATGTATAGGACCTGAGCATGTGTGTGTGGTTCATTGTGTGTAATGTGTGTAATAACAACAGTGTGTAAGTTGTAATTCCCCCATCGGAGATCAATAAAGTCAAAATCAATTAAGAGTATAAATTAAGAAATTAAATTAATTAATTAAGACCAGCTGACTGCTTCCTGCTCGCTACGTCTCGCGTCCCTTTTTCCCTCTCTCTCCTGTGCGAGGGGGGTTAAAGACAGGACGACACACAAATGGGCCATTTCATTGACACCCACACTGTAAAAAATATCTGAAATCTCCAGTTATTACTTTATATTTAACAGTAATACTGCTGATATGATTTTACAGTAAAATGCTGTAAAGTACATCACAGTAGTCTGAGTATTGCAGTAGAAATCACAGTAGTCTGAGTATTACTGTAAAAAAATCCCAATATAGCCACTAGAGTACTGTAAATAATACAGTAAATTACTGTATTTTTACTTTTTTATCTTGAAAAGAATTCACAGGAACTTACTGGACAATCGTTACAGGAAGTTACTGTAAATGTTACATTACATTTTTTACAGTGTATTGTGGCCCCAGAAGAGAGGAGACGAAATGGACAGGGACGAGACAAAAGGACGGTGAGGAGAGAGCGAGCGGAGACAGAAGAGGACGGCGGTAACATCAGACTTTTGTCACTTTTTTTTTATTTTTCCGATGTTTTTGATGCTTTTTTATAATTTTTTTCGGTGTTTTTGATCCATTTATTGTCATTTTTCCGATGTTTTTGATGCTTTTTTTTCACTTTCTCAAATTTTTTGGTCACTTTTTCACCATAACAGAGAATGTTTTTGTGAATTCTTTTCCTGCGTTTTTATAGTTTTTTTTCAACATTTGTCACTTTTTCCAACGCCCTTTGGTCATAGTTATAGAAATTTGACCCGAGGACAACAGGAGGGTTAAAAAAATTTGACAAATTCCCCCCAAAAAATGTCTGAGAAAGCCGTAAAAAAGTCAGATAAACAAAACCTTCAGACCTCAACCAATGGAAACAAAGACAGGCGAAAACAAGAGAAGACAGTGGGGGTTAGGAAGGAAAGAGTGAAGAGAATAAAGGAGAAGGGGGTAGGAAGGAAAGAGTGAAGAGAATAAAGGAGAAGGGGTTAGGAAGGAAAGAGTGAAGAGAATAAAGGAGAAGGGGGTTAGGAAGGAAAGAGTGAAGAGAATAAAGGAGAAGGGGGTTAGGAAGGAAAGAGTGAAGAGAATAAAGGAGAAGGGGGTTAGGAAGGAAAGAGTGAAGAGAATAAAGGAGAAGAGGGTGTGACCTGATAACTTCTCCGTGCCCTCCTCAGATGTTGGAGGGACAAGCCGATGACAGATGGACAGCGAGGACGGACAGATGCTAAAAACGACAAAAAAGATGAATGGGCGTCACAGGACGTGATGGATGGATCCAGGGAGGCAAGGACACACACACACACACACACACACACACACACACACACACACACACACACACACACACACACACACACACAGCAAGGAGCGAGGGAGGACAGGTAGACAAGGACACACACACACACACACACACACACACACACACACACACACACACACACACACACATACACACACACACACACAGCAAGGGAGCGAGGGAGGACAGGTAGACAAGGACACACACATACACACACACACACACACACAAACACACACACACACACAGCAAGGAAGTGAGGGAGGACAGGTAGACAAAGACGCTGGAGAACAGAAGTGTAGAATAACTCCTTTTCTCCCACCCAAACACACACACACACACACACACACAGTACCACACACACACACACACACACACACACACAGACACACAAACAGATGGACACAGACACACATGGTAACACACACACACACGGATACACAAACACACACACTCTCGAACACAAAGACTCGACACACAGACACACTGACTGACTGACACACACACACACACACACACACACACACACACACACACTTGCACTTCCACCACAACAGGAGGCCGTTGAGGAGTTGACCTTCTAACTTGATTTCCAGAGTAATACAACTGCTCGGCGAGCCATTGAGAGGGAGAGAGCGCCTTTTCAGACGAGCAGCTGGAGACACCGGCAGGACGGCGTGTTCGATACGAGGCTGCGAGGATGACCTTTCCCTAATGGAGCGCGGTGCTAATGCAGCGACGGCGAGCACTCGCACACCGCCGCGCTGCTAGAAGTTCAGCATCGCTACAAAGAAGAAGGCCGAGAGCAACAGCTGGAAAGAACAGCATTTACAGAAAATGAGCTTTTCTCTTGTTTACGGTTCCTTTCTTTCTCTCTTTTATTTATTTATTTGATTTCCTTTGTTTGTGGTTCTTCTTCTGTTTGTCCTTTGGCTCTGTTGCTGTGTGATGGTGCCATTAAATAACACAGACAGTTGCATTATTTCCCTTTGTTTTTCCAGTTTTTTTGCTTATATCTTTCTCTGTGTGAACATTTCAGAGGAGTGTAGATCCAAAGCGGCGCCTGCAGACACCTGACACCACAACACATGAAAGGGAAGCGCACACCCACATGCAGACTAGACCAGGACTCCCATTTATTTGTTAAACCCGAAACCTGACCGTGTCTCAGCCCGTCCCCTCGCTCCAGTCCTACCTGTGGTCCATGATCCCGTTATTACAGTCTGTTAAACGTGAAGGAATGTCCTTTTGTCTCCATCTGCCTCGGGACATTTCTGATCGTCCTTCTGTTAGGACGCGGCCCCGTGTGTCGTATCGTCAGACTGGATTTAAAAGGAGAGTTCAGATATTTTGTAATAAGTAGTAAAACACATCAGTAGAGAGTAGTATGTAGAGACAACAGTAGAGAGTAGTATGTAGAGACAACAGTAGAGAGTAGTATGTAGAGACAACAGTAGAGAGTAGTATGTAGAGACAACAGTAGAGAGTAGTATGTAGAGACAACAGTAGAGAGTAGTATGTAGAGACAACAGTAGAGAGTAGTATGTAGAGACAACAGTAGAGAGTAGTATGTAGAGACAACAGTAGAGAGTAGTATGTAGAGACAACAGTAGAGAGACAACAGTAGAGAGTAGTATGTAGAGAGACAACAGTAGAGAGTAGTATGTAGAGACAACAGTAGAGAGACAACAGTAGAGAGACAACAGTAGAGAGACAACAGTAGAGAGTAGTATGTAGAGACAACAGTAGAGAGTAGTATGTAGAGAGACTACAGTAGAGAGTAGTATGTAGAGAGACAGCAGTAGAGAGTAGTATGTAGAGAGACAACAGTAGAGAGTAGTATGTAGAGAGACAACAGTAGAGAGTAGTATGTAGAGAGACAACAGTAGAGAGTAGTATGTAGAGACAACAGTAGAGAGTAGTATGTAGAGACAACAGTAGAGAGTAGTATGTAGAGACAACAGTAGAGAGTAGTATGTAGAGACTACAGTAGAGAGTAGTATGTAGAGAGACAACAGTAGAGAGTAGTATGTAGAGACAGCAGTAGAGAGTAGTATGTAGAGAGACAACAGTAGAGAGTAGTATGTAGAGAGACAACAGTAGAGAGACAACAGTAGAGAGACAACAGTAGAGAGTAGTATGTAGAGACAACAGTAGAGAGTAGTATGTAGAGAGACAACAGTAGAGAGTAGTATGTAGAGACAACAGTAGAGAGACAGCAGTAGAGAGACAACAGTAGAGAGACAACAGTAGAGAGTAGTATGTAGAGACAACAGTAGAGAGTAGTATGTAGAGAGACAACAGTAGAGAGTAGTATGTAGAGACAACAGTAGAGAGTAGTATGTAGAGAGACAGCAGTAGAGAGTAGTATGTAGAGAGACAACAGTAGAGAGTAGTATGTAGAGAGACAACAGTAGAGAGTAGTATGTAGAGACAACAGTAGAGAGTAGTATGTAGAGAGACAACAGTAGAGAGTAGTATGTAGAGACAACAGCAGAGAGTAGTATGTAGAGACAGTAGAGAGTAGTATGTAGAGAGACAACAGTAGAGAGTAGTATGTAGAGAGACAACAGTAGAGAGTAGTATGTAGAGAGACAACAGTAGAGAGTAGTATGTAGAGACAACAGCAGAGAGTAGTATGTAGAGACAACAGTAGAGAGTAGTATGTAGAGAGACAACAGTAGAGAGTAGTATGTAGAGAGACAACAGTAGAGAGTAGTATGTAGAGAGTAATATATATTTTAATAGGAACCTTTGAATTGTCTTAAATCAACGGCTGTGCTTTGCTGTTAACTCTGAAGAAGATTAAGCGAGGGGGACTAGCATAAGAAGATATTCAACCACACAGCCAACCAATTTCACAGGAACACACACACACACACACACACACACACACACACACACACACACACACACACACACACACACACACACACACCTGCAGTTACCCAATCAAACAGAGGAGCCTCCAAATCAGACATTCAACCACTCACCCAGCAAGACAAACACTCTCACTCTGCTTCTGAACACACACACACACACACAAACACACACACACACACACACACAAACAGAAACACAAACAAACACACACACACACACACACACACACACACACACACACACACACACAGGACTGTCTGAACCCATTCACCACAGAAGGATCTCCTACTTTAGATACTGGAGGAAGAGAGGATTGAGAGAGGATATTGGAAGACGCCCGGGACGCCGTCCTCACCCGGCGGTCTACATGAGCCGCTGACAGCTCCAACACGGAGAACACGGCCAACAGACAGCAGGGACCTGGTCTCCGTGATCCGCCTCACGCCTCTTATAGTTAGAGAGGAGTTGCCACGTCAGACTGACTCTGCATGGGCTTCTACATGCAGCACAGGAAAAGACTGGCTGGCCAGACTCTAACTGCAGTCTACACAGCAGCAGGTCATGTAGACCAGACTCTAACTGCAGTCTACACAGCAGCAGGTCATGTAGACCAGACTCTAACTGCAGTCTACACAGCAGCAGGTCATGTAGACCAGACTCTAACTGCAGTCTACACAGCAGCAGGTCATGTAGACCAGACTCTAACTGCAGTCTACACAGCAGCAGGTCATGTAGACCAGACTCTAACTGCAGTCTACACAGCAGCAGGTCATATAGACCAGACTCTAACTCCAGTCTACACAGCAGCAGGTCATGTAGACCAGACTCTAACTGCAGTCTACACAGCAGCAGGTCATGTAGACCAGACTCTAACTCCAGTCTACACAGCAGCAGGTCATGTAGACCAGACTCTAACTGCAGTCTACACAGCAGCAGGTCATGTAGACCAGACTCTAACTCCAGTCTACACAGCAGCAGGTCATGTAGACCAGACTCTAACTGCAGTCTACACAGAAACAGGTCATGTAGAACAGACTCTAACTCCAGTCTACACAGCAGCAGGTCATGTAGACCAGACTCTAACTGCAGTCTACACAGAAACAGGTCATGTAGACCAGACTCTAACTCCAGTCTACACAGCAGCAGGTCATGTAGACCAGACTCTAACTGCAGTCTACACAGCAGCAGTTCATGTAGACCAGAGTCTAACTCCAGTCTACACAGCTGCAGGTCATGTAGACCAGACTCTAACTGCAGTCTACACAGCAGCAGTTCATGTAGACCAGACTCTAACTCCAGTCTACACAGCTGCAGGTCATGTAGACCAGACTCTAACTGCAGTCTACACAGCAGCAGGTCATGTAGACCAGACTCTAACTGCAGTCTACACAGCAGCAGGTCATGTAGACCAGACTCTAACTCCAGTCTACACAGCAGCAGGTCATGTAGACCAGACTCTAACTGCAGTCTACACAGAAACAGGTCATGTAGAACAGACTCTAACTCCAGTCTACACAGCAGCAGGTCATGTAGACCAGACTCTAACTGCAGTCTACACAGAAACAGGTCATGTAGACCAGACTCTAACTCCAGTCTACACAGCAGCAGGTCATGTAGACCAGACTCTAACTGCAGTCTACACAGCAGCAGTTCATGTAGACCAGAGTCTAACTCCAGTCTACACAGCTGCAGGTCATGTAGACCAGACTCTAACTGCAGTCTACACAGCAGCAGTTCATGTAGACCAGACTCTAACTCCAGTCTACACAGCTGCAGGTCATGTAGACCAGACTCTAACTGCAGTCTACACAGCAGCAGGTCATGTAGACCAGACTCTAACTGCAGTCTACACAGCAGCAGGTCATGTAGACCAGACTCTAACTCCAGTCTACACAGCAGCAGGTCATGTAGACCAGACTCTAACTGCAGTCTACACAGAAACAGGTCATGTAGAACAGACTCTAACTCCAGTCTACACAGCAGCAGGTCATGTAGACCAGACTCTAACTGCAGTCTACACAGAAACAGGTCATGTAGAACAGACTCTAACTCCAGTCTACACAGCAGCAGGTCATGTAGACCAGACTCTAACTGCAGTCTACACAGAAACAGGTCATGTAGACCAGACTCTAACTCCAGTCTACACAGCAGCAGGTCATGTAGACCAGACTCTAACTGCAGTCTACACAGCAGCAGTTCATGTAGACCAGAGTCTAACTCCAGTCTACACAGCTGCAGGTCATGTAGACCAGACTCTAACTGCAGTCTACACAGCAGCAGTTCATGTAGACCAGACTCTAACTCCAGTCTACACAGCTGCAGGTCATGTAGACCAGACTCTAACTGCAGTCTACACAGCAGCAGGTCATGTAGACCAGACTCTAACTGCAGTCTACACAGCAGCAGGTCATGTAGACCAGAGTCTAACTCCAGCTCAGTAGATCTTCTTCACTTCCTCTCTCCTCTCTCTTCTATTCTCTTCTCTTCTCTCCCTCTTTTTTCTCTCCCTCACTTCCTCTCTCTTCTCTCCCTCACTTCCTCTCTCTTCTCTTCTCTTCCTCACTCTTCTCTTCTCTTCCTCACTTCCTCTCTCTTCTCTTCTCTTCTCTTCCTCTCTCTTCTCTTCTCTTCTCTTCTCTCCTTCACTTCCTCTCTGTTCCCGGAGGTTTTAGAAGGACTTGTCTGTGTGTAAAGACGGGAGATGAGATAACTCTGCAGGTTATCAGGTCCAGAGACTCCAGGACCCCAGACCCGAGACAGACGCTCACGGTGGGGGGGGGGCACACGATCAAAACAGCAATCAGACTGCAAGTGATAGCCTGACACACACACACACACACACACACACACACACACTCAGACCCCCACACACACACACACACACACTCTGACCCACACACATGTGTGGGTCAGAGTGTGTGTGTGTGTGTGTGTGGGGGGGGTCAGAGTGTGTGTGTGTGTATCAGAGTGTGTGTGTGTGTGTGTGCGTGTGTGTGTCAGAGTGTGTGCGTGTGTGCGTGTGTGTGTGTGTGTATCAGAGTGTGTGTGTGTGTGTGTGGGGGGTCAGAGTGTGTGTGTGTGTATCAGAGTGTGTGTGTGTGTGTGTGCGTGTGTGTGTCAGAGTGTGTGCGTGTGTGCGTGTGTGTGTGTGTATCAGAGTGTGTGTGTGTGTGTGTGTGTTTGTGTGTGTGTGTGCGTCTACACTTAACG
>JABXJD010000712.1:77500-97500 GCA_013375575.1 Percina caprodes | reverse complement strand
ATATAGACCTTAGTGGTCCCCTAATACTGTATCTGAAGTCTCTTTATATAGACCTTAGTGGTCCCTAATACTGTATCTGAAGTCTCTTTATATAGACCTTAGTGGTCCCTAATACTGTATCTGAAGTCTCTTTATATAGACCTTAGTGGTCCCTAATACTGTATCTGAAGTCTCTTTATATAGACCTTAGTGGTCCCTAATACTGTATCTGAAGTCTCTTTATATAGACCTTAGTGGTCCCTAATACTGTATCTGAAGTCTCTTTATATAGACCTTAGTGGTCCCTAATACTGTATCTGAAGTCTCTTTATATAGACCTTAGTGGTCCCTAATACTGTATCTGAAGTCTCTTTATATAGACCTTAGTGGTCCCTAATACTGTATCTGAAGTCTCTTTATATAGACCTTAGTGGTCCCTAATACTGTATCTGAAGTCTCTTTATATAGACCTTAGTGGTCCCTAATACTGTATCTGAAGTCTCTTTATATAGACCTTAGTGGTCCCTAATACTGTATCTGAAGTCTCTTTATATAGACCTTAGTGGTCCCTAATACTGTATCTGAAGTCTCTTTATATAGACCTTAGTGGTCCCTAATACTGTATCTGAAGTCTCTTTATATAGACCTTAGTGGTCCCTAATACTGTATCTGAAGTCTCTTTATATAGACCTTAGTGGTCCCTAATACTGTATCTGAAGTCTCTTTATATAGACCTTAGTGGTCCCTAATACTGTATCTGAAGTCTCTTTATATAGACCTTAGTGGTCCCTAATACTGTATCTGAAGTCTCTTTATATAGACCTTAGTGGTCCCTAATACTGTATCTGAAGTCTCTTTATATAGACCTTAGTGGTCCCTAATACTGTATCTGAAGTCTCTTTATATAGACCTTAGTGGTCCCTAATACTGTATCTGAAGTCTCTTTATATAGACCTTAGTGGTCCCTAATACTGTATCTGAAGTCTCTTTATATAGACCTTAGTGGTCCCTAATACTGTATCTGAAGTCTCTTTATATAGACCTTAGTGGTCCCTAATACTGTATCTGAAGTCTCTTTATATAGACCTTAGTGGTCCCTAATACTGTATCTGAAGTCTCTTTATATAGACCTTAGTGGTCCCTAATACTGTATCTGAAGTCTCTTTATATAGACCTTAGTGGTCCCTAATACTGTATCTGAAGTCTCTTTATATAGACCTTAGTGGTCCCTAATACTGTATCTGAAGTCTCTTTATATAGACCTTAGTGGTCCCTAATACTGTATCTGAAGTCTCTTTATATAGACCTTAGTGGTCCCTAATACTGTATCTGAAGTCTCTTTATATAGACCTTAGTGGTCCCTAATACTGTATCTGAAGTCTCTTTATATAGACCTTAGTGGTCCCTAATACTGTATCTGAAGTCTCTTTATATAGACCTTAGTGGTCCCTAATACTGTATCTGAAGTCTCTTTATATAGACCTTAGTGGTCCCTAATACTGTATCTGAAGTCTCTTTATATAGACCTTAGTGGTCCCCTAATACTGTATCTGAAGTCTCTTTATATAGACCTTAGTGGTCCCCTAATACTGTATCTGAAGTCGCTTTCCCAAAATTCAGCCTTGGTGCAGTATTACAGCCACTAGAGCAAGTACCACAATGCACTTGGTTTCCGTTAAGAAGCACAACGGCCCCACAACTGGCATTTTAAATGGGAGTTTATTGGCCAATCACTGCAGCTAATCCAGTTTCAGTTGCCCCCCATCAACAGCCCTCTGTGACATTTAGCGATCAAGATCAACCCTAACCCTTTTTTCTGGGGGTAAAATTGACCCGTTTTCAGTTAATTGTTTTTTTTTCACAAAAAAATGAACCGTCGAAATAAACATCGAAAATGTCAATATTCAAAATATCAAAAAAAACTTTAAAAAGCATCCAAAACGTTGGAAAAGTGACAAAAATTTGGAGACAAGCGATGATGTTGAAAATAAAACCTGGAATCTCTCTTTACTTTGTGTAATGTGGGTAATTGAGGTATTTTGGGTATTTTGGGTATTTGGCGTATTTTTAGGATTTTGGGTATTTTGGGTATTTTGGGTATTTTGGGTATTTTGGGTATTTTGGGTATTTTGGGTATTTTGGGTATTTTGGGTATTTTGGGTCTCTGTTACGAGGGATGAAGGAGGACCCAAAAGCAGGATTTAACAAAAACAGAGTCAAGGGAAAACTACAAACCGGAGCACTGGGGCTGGCAAACCTCACGGGGAAGGTCAGCAGCCGGGAAGACCTCTGACACGGCAACCGGAACCAGGATCGGACCCAGGACTAGGAAAGCACAACGACGAAATCCAGGGGGTAACCAGGTAACAAGAGGCAGGTGACAAGAGGGCTGGGAGACAGGTGGGAAAGATCAGGTCGTCACACGGGGGCGGGAAAGCACAGGATGTAGAACTAAAGACGAGACAGAGACCAGACTTCAAAATAAAACAGGAACCAGAACATGTACAAGACCATACACCTTACACCTTACAAAAAAACGCGAGACCGGACAGAACCATCGCTCCTCCTATCGCTTCCTGCAGGTGGTTCTGTCTCTGGATCTGTGGTTGGAGTCTGCTGCCTCCATGTTCCTCCTCCACACCCTCTGCTGCAATTCTTCATGTCTCTCTCTCTGTCTGTCTCTCTGTCTCTTCCCCCCCACCCCCCAACCGGTCGAGGCAGATGCCCCCCCACCCTGAACCATGGTTCTGCTCCAGGTTTCTGCCTCTTAAAGGAAGTGTCTCCTTGCATCTGTGGCCTAGTGCTGCTCTTGGTGGGAACTGTTGTTCTGTAAATAACATCCCAGAGTCCGGTCTAGACCAGCTCTTTATGGAAAGACCTGGGAGATAAATAACATCCCAGAGTCCTGGTCTAGACCAGCTCTTTATGGAAAGACACGGGAGATAAATAACATCCCAGAGTCCTGGTCTAGACCTGCTCTTTATGGAAAGACCTGGGAGATAAATAACATCCCAGAGTCCTGGTCTAGACCAGCTCTTTATGAAAGACCTGGGATATAAATAACATCCCAGAGTCCGGTCTAGACCTGCTCTTTATGGAAAGACCTGGGAGATAAATAACATCCCAGAGTCCTGGTCTAGACCAGCTCTTTATGGAAAGACCTTGGAGATAAATAACATCCCAGAGTCCGGTCTAGACCTGCTCTTTATGGAAAGACCCGGGAGATAAATAACATCCCAGAGTCCTGGTCTAGACCTGCTCTTTATGGAAAGACCTGGGAGATAAATAACATCCCAGAGTCCTGGTCTAGACCTGCTCTTTATGGAAAGACCTGGGAGATAAATAACATCCCAGAGTCCTGGTCTAGACCTGCTCTTTATGGAAAGACCTGGGAGATAAATAACATCCCAGAGTCCTGGTCTAGACCTGCTCTTTATGGAAAGACCTGGGAGATAAATAACATCCCAGAGTCCTGGTCTAGACCTGCTCTTTATGGAAAGACCTGGGAGATAAATAACATCCCAGAGTCCTGGTCTAGACCTGCTCTTTATGGAAAGACCTGGGAGATAAATAACATCCCAGAGTCCTGGTCTAGACCTGCTCTTTATGGAAAGACCTGGGAGATAAATAACATCCCAGAGTCCTGGTCTAGACCTGCTCTTTATGGAAAGACCCGGGAGATAAATAACATCCCAGAGTCCGGTCTAGACCTGCTCTTTATGGAAAGACCTGGAAGACAAATAACATCCCAGAGTCCGGTCTAGACCTGGTCTTTATGGAAAGACCTGGGAGATAAATAACATCCCAGAGTCCTGGTCTAGACCTGCTCTTTATGGAAAGACCCGGGAGATAAATAACATCCCAGAGTCCTGGTCTAGACCTGCTCTTTATGGAAAGACCTGGGAGATAAATAACATCCCAGAGTCCTGGTCTAGACCAGCTCTTTATGGAAAGACCTTGGAGATAAATAACATCCCAGAGTCCTGGTCTAGACCTGCTCTTTATGGAAAGACCTGGGAGACCATATCAGTCTCACTTCCAACAAATTGCTCTGTACAAGAAACTTCCACGACACAGTGTATTCTCTGGAAACAGGGTCAGGGATTAAATTGTGATTTGTTATGTGTGTGTGTGTGTGTGTGTGTGTGTGTGTGTGTGTGTGTGTGTGTGTGTGTGGGGGTGCATGTAATAGACTACAAAATCTGATTGGCATCATTTGACAAACTGAATTTGAAATATAACAAAGTGAGACAAGCCTCCGCTCTGAACTCTAGTCAAAGTGTTTCATTGCGTAGAAGGGAAGCATTGTGTAAGCTACCTGCCCCCCATCACTCTGTCTCCCTACCTGCCCCCCATCACTCTGTCTCCCTACCTGCCCCCCCCCCATCACTCTGTCATCTGTGCTGTCTCACTGACTGACAAGTGCACTAAGGTCTCTTCTTCCTCTTTTAACTCCCCGTTCTATGGCGGCCGCCTGCCAACCAGCATTAAGATGTATTACCTCCACCTAGCCCCCCCCCCCCCCCCCCCCCCCCCGCGACTTATGAGACACCAAGAAAACATTTGTGTCTGCAAAACAAATCATTTTGTCTTCTGTCCAAAACCTGACAGATATATTCTGCCTAATGTCCTCTTCCTGCCACACGGCTCACGTTCTTCAGTCACCCAACCAGACAGCAGTTAAAGTATCTCTCTCTATCTATCTCTCTATCTATCTCTCTATCTCTCTCTCTATCTATCTCTCTATCTCTCTCTCTGTCTATCTCTCTGTCTATCTATCTATCTATCTATCTATCTATCTATCTATCTATCTATCTATCTATCTATCTATCTATCTATCCATCCATCCATCCATCCATCCATCCATCCATCCATCTATCTATCTATCTATCTCTCTCTCTCTCTCTATCTATCTATCTGTTTTCCAGTTACAGTTGTGTTCGAAATAATAGCAGTGCCTTTAGAAAAATTAGTAAATGTCAAAATTCTTCAAAGAAATTGTACTTTAATGAACACAGATACATTGGGGACACAGTACATTCTATTCCAAAGCAAAACAATTGCGCAAAGTCATCAAAACTTAAATAATAATAATAATATTTCAAATAAAGTAAGAAATGGCATGTTCAAAAGAATAGCAGTGTTGCCATCTTTCCTTGGAAACTCAAAAATGTACTGTACAAACAAAGAAATTCTTGATAAGTGAACCTAGCTGAGTATCCTAAACTAATATTTTGTTGCAAAACCACGGTTTCCGATGACTGCTTCACATCTGTGGTGCATGGAGTCAACCAACTTCTGGCATCGCTCCACAGGTATTGCAGCCCAGGATAATTGCACTGTATTCCACAATTCCTCAGCGTTTCTTGGTTTTGCCTCATGCACTGCACTTTTATGTCAGCCCACAAGTTTTCAATGGGATTAAGGTCCGGGATTGTGCTGGCCACTCCATCAGTTGAATCTTGTTCATCTGGAACCATGCTTTTGCTCGCTTGCTGGTGTGTTTGGGGTCATTATCCTGTTGAAAGGTCCACCTCAAAGGCATTTCCTCCTCAGCATATGGCAGCATGACCTCTTCCAGGATCCTGATGTACTGGAACTGATCCATGATCCCTTGTATGCGGTGAATCGGACCAACACCATAGTATGAAAACATCCCCATATCATGATGCTTGCACCACCATGCTTAATGGTCTTCAGTGAGTACTGTGGCTTGAATTCTGTGTTTGCAGGGCGTCTGACATACTGCCTGTGACCCTTAGACCCAAAAGAACAATCTTGCTTTCATCTGTCCACAAGATATTATGCCATTTCTTTTCAGGCCAGTCAATGTGCTCTTTGGCAAATTGTAAACGCTTCTGCACATGTCTTTTCTCAGCAGTGGGACTTTGCGGGGCTTCTTGCTGGAAGGTTAACCTCAATAAGACGTCTTCTGATTGTCACAGTACTCACTGTCAACTGAAGGTCTTGCTTGATCCTCTTGGATCCCATCATTGGCTGAGTCTTCGCCAGTTTGGCTATTCTTCTGTCCATTCGAGGGTTGTCTTTCTTTTTCTTCCTCGTTTTTCAGTTTTTGCTCCCATTTCAGGGCATTTGAGATCATTTTAGCTGAACAGCCAATGATTTTCTGCACCTCTTTGTATGTTTTCCTTCTTTAATCAATTTTTTTATTAGGAAACGCTCATCTTCAGAACAGTGTCTTGAACGACCCATTTTCATTGTTTTTCAGGAGAAATGCACAGCCAGCATGCCAGTTGTCTTGATCCTTAAATACGGATCACCTGTTAACACCCTTTTTTCCCAGAATACCCTCCCTAATTGATGCCCTCTCTAATTGAACTCACCACTGCTATTTTTTTGAACACACCCTTTTCAGTTAATCATTCAATTTCACAGAATCCACAGTATGCATGGCTGTCCTGTTGGGTTTGTTGGTTTTCTATACCTTTATTTTACCCCCCAGAAACTTATCTGGGGTATAGAGTTTGAAATGTTAATAAAACCAGTGATTTTCTTGCTGCTGTTGAGGCACTGCTATTATTTCGAACATGTCTGTATGTCGAGCAGCACTGTTTCAACCTAAATGCATTTCATGATGTAAATGACTGTTATATATGTTATATATGTTATATATGTTATATATGTTATATATGTTATATATGTCATATATGTTATATATGTCATATATGTTATATATGTCATATATGTTATATATAACATATATAACATATATAACATATATAACATATATAACATATATAACATATATGTTATATATAACCCTCTCCACTACAGGAGCTATAGTCCACAGTGAGGGATCGCCCCCCTTCCCCAGATCGGACCTATCACGTGTTCAATCCCCAAACGGTGTGTACGGTTTCCTGGTTGAACGACGTGTGTACGAGGTTTTTCTCTTATTTAGGGTGTGTACACACACAGGGACACACACTATGCTTGTTACACACACAGGGACACACACTATGCTTGTTACACACACAGGGACACACACTATGCTGTTACACACACAGGGACACACACTATGCTGTTACACACACAGGGACACACACTATGCTTGTTACACACAGGGACACACACTATGCTTGTTACACACACAGGGACACACACTATGCTGTTACACACACAGGGACACACACTATGCTGTTACACACACAGGGACACACACTATGCTTGTTACACACAGGGACACACACTATGCTTGTTACACACACAGGGACACACACTATGCTTGTTACACACACAGGGACGCACACTATGCCTGTTACACACACAGGGACGCACACTATGCTTGTTACACACACACACAGGGACACACACTATGCTTGTTACACACACACACAGGGACACACACTATGCTTGTTACACACACACACAGGGACACACACTATGCTTGTTACACACACAGGGACACACACTATACTTGTTACACACACACAGGGACACACACTATGCTTGTTACACACACACAGGGACACACACTATGCTTGTTACACACACAGGGACACACACTATGCTTGTTACACACACACACAGGGACACACACTATGCTTGTTACACACACAGGGACACACACTATGCTTGTTACACACACAGGGACGCACACTATGCTTGTTACACACACACACACACAGGGACACACACTATGCTTGTTACACACACTATGCTTGTTACACACACAGGGACACACCTGCACCAGGTGCTCTGATCGTTAAAATAGGCCTTTAATCTATGCGTGTTTTGCATTGTTAGTTAATTAAAAACCTACAAAATCCATTGGAAAAAGCGACAAAAAAGTTGCAAAAAATATTGAAAGAATGTGTCAAAAAAATTTGAATAAAATCGACAAAAACATCAATAAAAGTGTAGATAAAAAAACAACAAAATGTTAAAATTTAGACCCAGAAAAACACAAAGTAGGATTGAAGGACTTTTAAGGCGGATACGGATACAAATATTTGGTTATTTAAAAATTTTATATTCGGCCGATATGCATTTTTTAAAAATGGATTTGCACACCTGCACATACCTGCGTCAGGCGCTTTACGCCGTGCGCTCAGGTCGTTAAAATAGGGCCAATACATATATAAATATATATAAATAGGGAAAAATCAACTGTAAATGGAGAAAAACATCTCTCCATCTCTGTCTTCCTTCACGTGGAAAGAGTGTGTGGATGGATTCTTCTGAAGGATTCTTCATAATATGGATTCCATTAATTCCTTCTCATAGCCGTCTTGATTTCCAGTGGGTCGTGGATTCATTTAACACACAGCAAACAACAACAAATCCATAAAACATGCTTTATGGGGACATGAAGAACTCGCAAGCATCCTCCCGCAGGGACGTCACGTTCACCTCTTCTAGTATTGAACATGGCAGACGCGAAGGCGGTGAAACGATGCATGTTCTCACTCAGAGGTCTGCGAATGTGGTTTGCGAGGACAGCGAGGAAGTCTTTATTAATCTCATTGAACATATATCCCCCGCCTGAACATAGCTGGAAATAACGTAAAGATCAACATGACATCTTAATTTCCCCGGTGTGTTTCCCCTCCATCTCCCCCACTCTAGCCCACACACACACACATACACACACACACACACACACACACACACACACACAAACACACACACACAAACACACACACACGTTCAATTGTCTCGTCCCATCTTTATCCTGATAATAAAGTATTCTATTAAATATAAAACCACAGGCAAGGTTTTTCAGAGTAACCCTCCCTGTCTAATGTGGCTCAAATCTAGAGTCCGACCGATATATTGGCCGATATTAGGCATTTCCCGATATATCGGTATCTATTTATAATGGCCGATTAAAAAAAAAAAAAATAGATATTCATTCATCAGAATAATGTATAATGTCAAATAAATGATTCTGATGAATGATTAACCGTGTTATGAGTGATGGCGTTGCATAGTCTGTCCACCAGAGGACGCTCTACAACGTCCCTGTTAGTGATGGAGTTGCATAGTCTGTCCACCAGAGGACGCTCTACAACGTCCCTGTTAGTGATGGCGTTGCATAGTCTGTCCACCAGAGGACGCTCTACAACGTCCCCGTTAGTGATGGCTTTGCATAGTCTGTCCACCAGAGGACGCTCTACAACGTCCCCGTTAGTGATGGTGTTGCATAGTCTGTCCACCAGAGGACGCTCTACAACGTCCCTGTTAGTGATGGCGTTGCATAGTCTGTCCACCAGAGGACGCTCTACAACGTCCCCGTTAGTGATGGCGTTGCATAGTCTGTCCCCAGAGGACGCTCTACAACGTCCCCGTTAGTGATGGTGCTGCATAGTCTGTCCACCAGAGGACACTCTACAACGTCCCTGTTAGTGATGGTGCTGCATAGTCTGTCCACCAGAGGACACTCTACAACGTCCCTGTTAGTGATGGTGTTGCATAGTCTGTCCACCAGAGGACGCTCTACAACGTCCCTGTTAGTGATGGTGCTGCATAGTCTGTCCACCAGAGGACACTCTACAACGTCCCTGTTAGTGATGGCGTTGCATAGTCTGTCCACCAGAGGACACTCTACAACGTCCCTGTTAGTGATGGCGTTGCATAGTCTGTCCACCAGAGGACACTCTACAACGTCCCTGTTAGTGATGGCGTTGCATAGTCTTACAGATATTACACAGTAAAGGTAATATCTGTAAATCACAGTAAAGGAACGTACAGACAACACAAACACAAGACAGGACAACAGAACCAAAACGGGAATAAAACCCAAAGCAAAACCCCGAACCACCACAGGTGGTAGTGTTCAGCGCCCACACTGCTGAGAAGGAAGTCTGTCCCTGTATCTTTGATGACATTGTGAGTCGAAGCTAGAAACAGACATCTAGCCTACAGCACCGCCCGGGAGCATGTTGCATTCACTTTGAATGTAAAACCAGTCGGCTTCTGGTCCCCAGCTCACAGCTGGGGGGTACCCAACGATGCCAGACTCGATCCAGCATCCGTCTCATTTCAGCCTCCGCCAGGCCAACTTGATTTTCATGTATTTTAATCACGTAACGTGGCATTTGGAACTTCCTACAGCCTGTTTTTGTATTTTTACCATTTTACCCGCTCGCTCTTACAGTGTGTGTGGTTATATTTAACATTTGGCAGCATATCATTCAATTTCCATCCATACAAAATGAAACTGTGCTCATATTTAATCATGAACTGAGTTCACATTCATGCAAATTAATATCCCACTCCGCTCCCTATCATTTGAAATGAAATATGTCTCATCTGTATGTTTGAACACACATCAATGAGCCATATTGTTGCACTGGGTGACACGTTCCTTCATTACCATAAACACACACAGGAGTCTTCAATGCCACACACACCGTCCTGCTGCCACGGATACTCTCTGAAAGTGTATCAATCCACGGCTGAAAATAGTACCCACAAATACAAAAATGTTCCCGGTGGCAACACCCCGACTCAAACACTGTCCCTGCTTGAGTGAAGCTATAATCTTATATATAATCCTCAAAACAAGATTCCAATGTTACACCTTTGCCTCCATTTTCCATGGTGTTGAATATACAGAATAGTCGGTATATATATATATATATATATATATATATATATATATATATATAGTCTGTAATATCTGTAATATAGTAGTATTGTGCAAACGGTCTCGACTCAGGCAGCCGTGGCTAATAAAGGAATGTGCTTATACGAGTGTCACCCGTCCTCTTTGCCCTTGTTGCGGCTGCCCCCATGGGCCTCAGCTGTGGGGGGGCATCCTCTTTACGTAACAGACTGTGCAGGCGGAAGACATCACCGTCAGCTGTTCGACAGGACGTTAATTAACGGCACACGGTTTAGATTACAGGTTACAAGCAAGAAGTGACAGTGAACCCCCTCAACCTATTTCTGTGTACACATATATATACACACACACACACACACACACACACACACACACACACACACACACACACACACACACACACACACACACACACACACACACTGCCTCCTGTAGTCTCGTGCTCACATGCACAAGTGCAACCTACGCTGCATGGATGCTGAAAAGGATGCATATCTCCACCAGACTCCATGTTAATAATCACTACTTTTAGTGTGTATAGAGCAGCATATCTCCACCAGACTCCATGTAAATAATCACTACTTTTAGTGTGTATAGAGCAGCATATCTCCACCAGACTCCATGTAAATAATCACTACTTTTAGTGTGTATAGAGTAGCATATCTCCACCAGACTCCATGTAAATAATCACTACTTTTAGTGTGTATAGAGCAGCATATCTCCACCAGACTCCATGTAAATAATCACTACTTTTAGTGTGTATAGAGCAGCATATCTCCACCAGACTCCATGTAAATAATCACTACTTTTAGCGTGTATAGAGCAGCATATCTCCACCAGACTCCATGTAAATAATCACTACTTTTAGCGTGTATAGAGCAGCATATCTCCACCAGACTCCATGTAAATAATCACTACTTTTAGTGGGTATAGAGCAGCATATTTCCACCAGACTCCATGTAAATAATCACTACTTTTAGCGTGTATAGAGCAGCATATCTCCACCAGACTCCATGTAAATAATCACTACTTTTAGTGTGTATAGAGCAGCATATCTCCACCAGACTCCATGTAAATAATCAAAGTGGACAGAAACTAAATAAAACTACCAAAAGCCATCATATTTCCACTGATCCAACAATCACCACTCTGGTCTGGTTGGAATTAACTCTTAATTCATCCATTTACATGTGGAGATATGCTGCTCTATACACACTAAAAGTAGTGATTATTAACATGGAGTCTGGTGGAGATATGCTGCTCTATACACGCTAAAAGTAGTGATTATTTACATGGAGTCTGGTGGAGATATGCTGCTCTATACACGCTAAAAGTAGTGATTATTTACATGGAGTCTGGTGGGTTCGGTGATGGTGATTTCTGTTTCATGTTAAACTAAAAGGATCTTCCTCTTTAACTAAAAGGTCTATCTCTGTTGGGATCCATCCAATAATGTTGTCAGACACTTAGAATAATAATCTGAGTCTGTCATCGGCAACAACAGAACTTTGGACTGACAAATGAAGGTACATAATTGCCTATTAACATTATTTTGCAGCTAGTGTCTGTCTTAAAGCTGGAACAACTTTTAAAAATTGTGGTTTGCATCAGTCACTTAAAACTCACAAACATGGAAAGTAGGATCCGGGTTGAACATACCATAGTTACCCTTTAAATCTGTGTATGTGCACATCCACATAAAAAGATGCAAAGCAGATTACACAGCCATGCACCCCACACTGTGTAACTATAATACTTTATATTCTCCCTTTGAATTCTACCGTCGTCCACAAAACAGATTACATCAAAAGCTGCTTGTTTTTCTTTGGTAAAATGCGACGCTATGCATACTCACTGCATTCATCACCGCTGTGTACTGTAGGTGGTCAGATAACGGCATACATAATCAATAGGGTGTTGTTTTTATTATCAACGAGGCAGCGATACAGCAGAGGGAAACATACTCCCCGTTGCATGACAAAGAGGAAACGCACACCTGGATGGAGCCGAGCCAGAGAACAGATGCTGTGAGGTGAGAGTTCAGTGATGCAGCTTATGAGGTCATAAGGGGCAAGGTTACCTCCCCTTTCTCTGCTTTGCCCGCCCAGAGAATTGATATCAATCATTCAGTTCCATTCTCTAACTGTAAATGTGTTGGAGAGAGAGTGAAATACGACCGTTAAGCTGTTTTGGGGATTTTTCCATTAGAGAGAGAGAGAGAGAGAGAGAGAGAAAGAGAGAGAGAGAGAGAGAGAGAGAGAGAGAAAGAGAGAGAGGGAGAAAGAAAGAGAGAGAGAGATTATAATGTTCCAGCAGCAAAATCAGTCACACAGCACAGAATATAATGAAATACTAGAATACAATATACATGAAATACTACTAGGATAAAATACTAATATTTGAATATATAAATATAAATATGTAGATAAAGCTTTTGTGCAAGTTGTACTGAGTGCAGTATTGTGTGTGTGTGCATGTGTTTGTGTTATTGTGTGTGTGTAATGTGTGTGTGTGTGTGTGTGTGTGTGTGTGTGTGTGTGTGTGTGTCTGTGTGTGTCCTGCGACTTCAAAGATCATCTTCCAGCTGTCATCATCTAGCTTCTCTAGCCGGCCTCTCTCCACACAGCAGCACACAGAAACACTGTGTGTGTGTGTGTGTGTGTGTGTGTGTGTGTGTGTGTGTGTCTGTGTGATCACTGGGAATGAAGAAAAAAGACTGTGTGCGCAGGATTTCTTTCTCCTTCATCACCCTCCAGTCTCTGATTCTCTGAATAATGCAGGGTGGAGGTGTTCCTCAGGGCCGACCTGCTGCTCAGCTATCAACGGATTACACTCATCTGGGTGTGTGTGTCTGTGTGTGTGTGTGTGTGTGTGTGTGTAACTGTGTGTGTGTGTGTGTGTGTGTGTGTGTGTGTGTGTGTGTGTGTGTGCAACACCTGCACCTTACTCAAATCTGCACCCGACTCGCACCGGCACCCTACTCGCACCTGCACCCTACTCGCACCTGGACCAGACTCGCACCGGCACCCTACTCCCACCGGCACCCTACTCGCACCGGCACCCGACTCGCACCTACACCCGACTCGCACCTGCACCAGACTCGCACCTGCACCCTACTCACACCTGCACCAGACTCGCACCGGCACCCGACTCGCACCGGCACCCTACTCGCACCGGCACCAGACTCGCACCGGCACCCTACTCGCACCGGCACCCTACTCGCACCGGCACCAGACTCGCACCGGCACCCTACTCGCACCGGCACCAGACTCGCACCGGCACCAGACTCGCACCGGCACCCTACTCGCACCGGCACCCGACTCGCACCGGCACCCTACTCCCACCGGCACCCGACTCGCACCTACACCTGACTCGCACCGGCACCCTACTCCCACCGGCACCAGACTCGCACCGCACCTACTCCCACCGGCACCGACTCGCACTGCACCCTACTCGCACCGGCACCAGACTCGCACCGGCACCCTACTTGCACCGGCACCAGACTCGCACCGGCACCAGACTCGCACCGGCACCCTACTCCCACCGGCACCCGACTCGCACCTACACCCGACTCGCACCGGCACCCTACTCCCACCGGCACCCTACTTGCACCGGCACCCTACTCGCACCTGCACCAGACTCGCACCGGCACCCTACTCGCACCGGCACCAGACTCGCACCGGCACCCTACTCGCACCGGCACCAGACTCGCACCGGCACCAGACTCGCACCGGCACCCTACTCGCACCTGCACCAGACTCGCACCGGCACCCGACTCGCACCGGCACCCTACTCCCACCGGCACCCGACTCGCACCTACACCCGACTCGCAGCGGCACCCTACTCCCACCGGCACCAGACTCGCACCGGCACCCTACTCCCACCGGCACCCGACTCGCACCGGCACCCTACTCGCACCGGCACCAGACTCGCACCGGCACCCTACTCGCACCGGCACCCTACTCGCACCGGCACCAGACTCGCACCGGCACCCTACTCGCACCTGCACCAGACTCGCACCTGCACCAGACTCGCACCGGCACCCGACTCGCACCGGCACCCGACTCGCACCTACACCCGACTCGCACCGGCACCCTACTCCCACCGGCACCAGACTCGCACCGGCACCCTACTCCCACCGGCACCCGACTCGCGACTGCACTACCGCACCGGCACCAGACTCGCACGGCACCCTACTCGCACCGGCACCAGACTCGCACCGCACCAGACTCGCACGGCACCCTACTCGCACCTGCACCAGACTCACCGGCACCCGACTCGCACCGGCACCCTACTCCCACCGGCACCCGACTCGCACCGGCACCCTACTCGCACCTGCACCAGACTCGCACCGGCACCCGACTCGCACCTACACCCGACTCGCACCGGCACCCTACTCCCACCAGCACCAGACTCGCACCGGCACCCTACTCCCACCTAAAAAACGTTTTAAAAAAGCCAAGAAAAACCTCTTCACTCTTCACTCATCATCATCATCATCATCATCATCTTTTTTAGTAGATTTAAATTTTTTATTTAATTGACTGAGTGCATTTTATAATTAAATTAAATTTGATCATTGGCTGATTGATGTAAAATCTTTTAAATTATTTATAATTCTTTACTTTTTCATCAATCAAATGAAAACTAAATGTTGTCTTCATGTTGTCCTCATGTTGTCTTCCTGTTGTCTTCATGTTGCCCTCATGTTGTCTTCATGTTGTCTTCATGTTGTCTTCATGTTGTCTTCATGTTGTCTTCATGTTGTCTTCATGTTGTCTTCATGTTGTCCTCATGTTGTCTTCATGTTGTCTTCATGTTGCCCTCATGTTGTCTTCATGTTGTCTTCATGTTGTCTTCATGTTGTCCTCATGTTGCCCTCATGTTGCCCTCATGTTGTCCTCATGTTGTCTTCATGTTGTCTTCATGTTGTCCTCATGTTGTCTTCATGTTGTCCTCATGTTGCCCTCATGTTGTCCTCATGTTGTCCTCATGTTGTCTTCATGTTGTCTTCATGTTGTCCTCACGTTGTCCTCACGTTGTCCTACATGTTGTCCTCATGTTGCCCTCATGTTGTCCTCATGTTGTCCTCGTGTTGCCCTCATGTTGTCCTCATGTTGTCCTCATGTTGTCTTCATGTTGTCATGTTGTCTTCATGTTGTCTTCATGTTGTCTTCCTGTTGCCCTCATGTTGTCCTCATGTTGTCTTCATGTTGCCCTCATTGTCGTCCTCATGTTGTCCTAATGTCTTCCTCATAGTTGAAAATGTCAGAAAAGGACAGACATTGTTAAAAAAGCATCAAAAGTGTTGAAAAAAGGGACAAAAACGTAAGAAAAAGTTAAAACATCGATAAAAGTCTTGATTTTGATGTGAAGACAACATGAGGGTTAGGCTTCATAGTGAGGAGAGAAGGAAGAAGCCCCCCCCCCCCCCGAAGTAGCTCTCAGCACATTTTTAAGTGTGCAGTCAGGAGTGACCTAGATAAATATGCTGAATAACCCCCACACACACACACACACACACACACACACACACACACACACACACACACACACACACTTAAATACATCAATTATTAATTCATGCTGCTTCATCTGAAGGCCGCCGACTCCCCGGTGCGTCCCAGATCAGCGTGCCGGGGCGTAAACAAGCCATGTGGACTGAGATCACCCCCTAATCCGGGGTCTCCACCGTTATTTAAGCGTTATTAATTGTTGGGTCTCTATGTTTTCTGGTTTTGCATAATGTGTATACAAAGTTATCTTATATATGTATATAGTTGCTCTCAGGACTGCAACATATATCATATTTTATATTCTCATATTTTATTTTTTACATTTTATGGGAGAGATAACTGTTGTTTTAAGTTGGCGCTATATGAATAAAATTGAATTGAAATTAAGGACCCCTTCACTGAAAGAGAGACAGATCAGCCCCCCCCATGTTGTCAAATTAAGCTGCATATTAAATTAGTCCTGTAATAAAGTGTAGGTTGGCCTAAAGCCGTTATACATAGCTTACCTTTGTTATTGTTGCATAGAATACTAAGTTATTACAGTAAAATAGTAGAGCCCGACCAGGTGCATTCTGGGCGTGCTGGTCTTACAGGGAGGTGTGTATATTGTGTATATACAGTTGTGGTCAAAAGTGTACATACACTTGTAGAAAATCACAATGTTATGGCTGTCTTGAGTCTTCAATAAGTTCTACAACTCTTATTTTTCTGTGATAGAGTGATCGGAACACATACATGTTTGTCACAAAAAACAGTCATAAAGTTTGGTTCTTTCATAAATTTATTATGGGTCTGCTGAAAATGTCACCAAATCTGCTGGGTCAAAAATATACATACAGCAACAAAATATGTCAATTTTGGTGATGTAGCGAGTTGTGTCAATCAAATTAGCTTCATGTCATGGCCTCTTCACTTCTTCTAAGTGATTCTGATTGACTACAGCTGTTGACTTCTCATGAGCCCATTTAAATAGGGCTCATTTGACCCAGTGATTAGACTCAGCTACAAAAGCTACAATGGGAAAGTCAAAGGAACTCAGTGTGGATCTGAAAAAGCGAATTATTGACTTGAACAAGTCAGGGAAGTCACTTGGAGCCATTTCAAAGCAGCTACAGGTCCCAAGAGCAACTGTGCAGACACTTATACGCAAGTATAAAGTGCATGGAACAGTTGTGTCACTGCCACGATCAGGAAGAAAACGCAAGCTATCACATGCTGCCGAGAGGAGATTGGTCAGGATGGTCAAGAGTCAACCAAGAATCACCAAGAAGCAGGTCTGCAAGGATTTGGAAGCTGATGGAACACAGGTGTCAGTCTCCACAGTCAAGCGTGTTTTACATCGCCATGGACTGAGAGGCTGCCGTGCAAGAAAGAAGCCCTTGCTCCAGAAAAGGCACCTTAAGACTCGGCTGAAGTTTGCTGCTGATCACATGGACAAAGATAAAACCTTCTGGAGGAAAGTTCTCTGGTCAGACGAAACAAAAATTGAGCTGTTTGGCCACAGCACCCAGCAATATGTTTGGAGGAGAAAAGGTGAGGCCTTTAATCCCAGGAACACCATGCCTACTGTCAAGCATGGTGGTGGTAGTATTATGCTCTGGGGATGTTTTGCTGCCAGTGGAACTGGTTCTTTGCAGAAAGTAAATGGGATAATGAAGAAGGAGGATTACCTCCAAATTCTGCAGGAAAACTTAAAACCATCAGCCGAAGGTTGGGTCTTGCGCAGTTGGGTGTTCCAACAAGACAATGACCCAAAACACACATCAAAAGTGGTAAAGGAATGGCTAAACCAGGCTAGAATTAAGGTTTTAGAATGGCCTTCCCAAAGTCCTGACTTAAACCCCATTGAGAACATGTGGACAGTGCTAAAGAAACAGGTTCATGCAAGAAAACCATCAAATTTAGCTGAACTGCACCAATTCTGTCAAGAAGAGTGGTCAAACATTCGACCTGAAGCTTGCCAGGACCTTGTGGATGGCTACCAAAAGCGCCTAGTTGCCGTGAAAATGGCCAAGGGACATGTAACCAAATACTAATGTTGCTGTATGTATATTTTTGACCCAGCAGATTTGGTGACATTTTCAGCAGACCCATAATAAATTTATGAAAGAACCAAACTTTATGACTGTTTTTTGTGACAAACATGTATGTGTTCCGATCACTCTATCACAGAAAAATAAGAGTTGTAGAACTTATTGAAGACTCAAGACAGCCATAACATTGTGATTTTCTACAAGTGTATGTACACTTTTGACCACAACTGTATATATATATATATATATATATATATATACAGTACATACTGTATTTTACACTACTACAATATAGCCACTATATACTACAGTGTCTATATTGTGATTTTGTCATGTCGACAATGTTTTAATGTGAACTAATAATAATAATAATAATAATAATAATAATAATAATCATACATTTTATTTGTCATGCACTTTACATTTAAGACAAAGCTCAAGGTGCTTCAGGTAAGATCATAAAAGCAAAGTAAAACCTTCCAGCTGTAAATCCTCTCCAGATATTACTGTGGAATCTACAGTAATAACTGGAGGTTTCAGATATTATCTACAGTGTTAATTGTTGTTCTTTTGGCCATATTTTGGCTCGTTAGGTTAATTTCTTACTTACTAGACAGCGTTTGTATTGTTAGTTACTTTAGTGGCAGGCCACCCTGAAGCTTTATCTTAATTATAAGTCTGTTAATTATGAGTTATATTTAATGTCAAATACATACATTGTGACATCAAAACAGGATTTGTGGCTGCTTGGGGGGACGGGGAGGATGGGGACTTTCTTCTTCTTCATGCTGCGTCCTAAGCCCCCCTAGACTGCCCCCATCCCCCCCCCCCAGCCTGACTCTTCTCCCGGCTCATTAGCTTATCGACAGCTGATTGGTTTTTAGGGCTGAGAGGAGCCAGTCTGACGCTGATGCTCTTTCTCCGGCTACTGTAATGAAATATCTAGATTCACTTTAAACTGCACGGTGCAGAGTTGCTTTGTTGGTCACACACACACACACACACACACACACACACACACACACACACACACACACACACCTGAATCTGACCTAGAAATTGCGTTTCTGTCCAGTTTCAGAGTACTACTGTAGTTTTCTGCAGGACTCTGGTGCACAGATTTAACACACTGAGTGTGTGAGTGTAATTGTGAGTGCATGTGCATGTGCATGTGCATGTGCATGTCCCAGACCGCCAGGATGTCTGTAAAGTCTTGCGATTATCTTTATTGTTGCTATAAGGGCCACGGCGCATCATGCGAACTGCAATAATTGTTGAAACGTAAATCTGTATCAGTGTATCTGGATATCTGATGAATGGACCTTAACTTGGTTAATTAGGTCCATTTTTACTGTGTTGATGTTACAGAAGTATACACATATATATATAATATGTATATACATATATATATAATATGTATATACATATATATATATATTATGTATATACATATATATATATATATTATGTATATACATATATATAATATGTATATACATATATATAATCTGTATATACATATATATAATCTGTATATACATATATATAATCTGTATATACATATATATAATCTGTATATACATATATATAATCTGTATATACATATATATAATATGTATATACATCTATATAATCTGTATATACATCTATATAATCTGTATTTACATATATATAATCTGTATATACATCTATATAATCTGTATTTACATATATATAATCTGTATATACATATATATAATCTGTATATACATATATATAATCTGTATATACATATATATAATATGTATATACATATATATAATCTGTATATACATATATATAATATGTATATACATCTATATAATCTGTATATACATCTATATAATCTGTATTTACATATAT
>JABXJD010000712.1:70000-72500 GCA_013375575.1 Percina caprodes | reverse complement strand
CGTCTCTCCTCTCTTTACCCGTCTCTCCTCTCTTTACCCCGTCTCTCCTCCCTTTACCCCGTCTCTCCTCCCTTTACCCCGTCAATCCTCTCTTTACCCCGTCTCTCCTCTCTTTACCCCGTCTCTCCTCCCTTTACCCCGTCTCTCCTCTCTTTACCCCGTCTCTCTTCTCTTTACCCCATCTCTCCTCTCTTTACCCGTCTCTCCACTCTTTACCCCGTCTCTCCTCCCTTTACCCCGTCAATCCTCTCTTTACCCCGTCTCTCCTCTCTTTACCCCGTCTCTCCTCTCTTTACCCCGTCTCTCCTCTCTTTACCCCGTCTCTCCTCTCTTTACCCCGTTTCTCCTCTCTTTACCCCGTCTCTCCTCCCTTTACCCCGTCTCTCCTCTCTTTACCCCGTCTCTCCTCTCTTTACCCCGTCTCCCCTCTCTTTACCCCGTCTCTCCTAGTTATGCTGTAATAGTTTTAGACTGCTGGGGGACTTCCTTTGACACACTGAGCTCCTCTCTCCTCTATCTTTCTATCTTTCTATCTTTCTATCTTTCTATCTTTCTATCTTTCCATTTGTGTGCATCCATGTCCCAGAAATGCTTGTTACTAACCTAGTTACTAACCTAGTTACTAACCTAGTTGCTAACCTAGCTCTGGGGAGTCATTGGGGAGTGTTCTTAGTGTTCTTTACCCCCCAGCATGTTCCCTCGGATCAGGGAGGCTCCAACATCACGGTAGCAGCTGTCGCCATGGTCCCGCTACACGTCCTGTGATGCCGTGTTCATCCTGCTACGTCCTGCTACGTCCTGCTACGTCCTGCTACGTCCTGCTACATCCTGCTACGTCCTGCTACGTCCTGCTGGGCCTTGTAATGCAGCACAGTGTCCTGCTATACCATGAACTACTACAAAGAACTACTACAAACTATTATTTTCTGTGACTGTTATTGCCACTCTTTATTCTAACCCCAACCGGTCGTCTAGACCTGCTCTATCTGGACTAGACCTACTCTATCTGGTCTAGACCTACTCTATCTGGTCTAGACCTGCTCTATCTGGTCTAGACTTTCTCTATCTGGTCTAGACCTACTCTATCTGGTCTAGACCTACTCTATCTGGTCTAGACCTGCTCTATCTGGTCTAGACTTTCTCTATCTGGTCTAGACCTACTCTATCTGGTCTAGACCTGCTCTATCTGTAAAGTGTCTCAAGATAACTCTTGTTAAAAATTGATACTATAAATAAAATTGAATTGAACCAATGTGATTAGTGCAGGTGGCCTCTGGCCCCGCCCACATCAAATACACTGATGCGATTGGGGCGACCCGCGCAGTTGGGGGGTCAGTGCCTTGCTAAAGAGCACCTTGGCAGCGCCCAGGAGTTGAACTGGCACCTCTCCACCTATCCGAGGACAGCTCTTAATCCTATTATCCAGAATTCAGAAATAAAAAAGAAAGAAATCCAGAAAATGTCAAAGCTTCAGTGGACTCGGATGATCTGAACTGTACGTGGACGTGAACTCTGGAGATGAACTGTAGATGAACTGTGTCTGAGGTGTGTGTGTGTGTGTGTGTGTGTGTGTTTTTAAGTCTGTGTGTGTGTTTATGAGAGTCTGTGTGTGTGTGTGTGTCCGCGTGCGTGTGTGCGTGCGTGTGTTGTGTGTGTGTGCGTCTTTAAGTCTGTGTGTGTGTTTATGAGAGTCTGTGTGTGTGTGAATGTGTGTGAGATTGTGTGTAAGTCTGTGTGTGTGTGTGTGTGTGCGCGTGCGTTGTGTGTGTGTGTGTCCGTGCGTGCGTGTGTGTGGTGTGTGTGTGTGTGTGTTTTCACAGCTCATCGAACCCAATCACTCTGGCTTGCAGTTTTGTTAAAGAATTACAGAGTTGTGTAGCTGTAAAAACCTTCACCCCCCCCCCCAGATGTTCAGTTCACATGACTAGAGAAAGACAGTGGTGCCGGTGGGGGCAGGGGGTGACTGCGAGGGCGGCGCAGACTGGTACCAACTAATTAAAGACACTGCCAGAGTCCCCCGGTTTCTGGTTTTTTTCCGCGGGCCGAGGCAAAAGCCACGTGAACCGTAGAGAGAATGAGCCAATTGACCCGCGAAAGACCACAGGAAATAGAGTCCGTGAGCACGGAGGAAGATAAGGGAGAGGTGAGCGGGTCAGAGAATGGGAAAGTGAAGTAGGGAAAAGAGTGAGAAAGGGAGGGAATTAGCAGGAAACAATAGCAGTAGTGTCAGGTCACGCCTCTGTGGGCGGAGATTTGAACAGAGGGATGAGAAAATGCACTGAAACACGTAATGAGTTTGGGCTTTATTACCCCGCTGACATGAGGTCGCTCTCAGGCTAACGCAACAGTTGGAAACTAACAACCAAAGACTGAAAAATACAAATTAAAGTTGGAATATGTGTCTGACAACATTATGGGATGGATCCCTGCAGAAATAGAACTGTTAAAAAGTAAGATCCTTACCCAAAATCACCATCACCAAACCAACCAGACTCCATGT
>JABXJD010000712.1:65000-67500 GCA_013375575.1 Percina caprodes | reverse complement strand
ATGCTAGTTAACATTAACATAGACACAGGCTAATTACTGCTAACTAACATGCTAGTTAACATTAACATAGACACAGGCTAATTACTGCTAACTAACATGCTAGTTAACATTAACATAGACACAGGCTAATTACTGCTAACTAACATGCTGGTTAACATTAACATAGACACAGGCTAATTACTGCTAACTAACATGCTAGTTAACATTATGTAATGTATTTACAATCAGTTATCTCTAAATACTTTTATATATAACAATCTATAAAAGTTATTTTATTTTGTTAACAAAAAAAAGAAAGATAGACAGAAAAGAAAGATAGACGGCATCCTAAAGAGATAAAAAGGGAACAAATACAGAGGGAGAGGCCTTCAGAGACAGCAGAGCGGGGAAAAACAAGAGGGATGGATGGATGGATGGATGGATGGATGGATGGATGGATGGATGGATGGTAGACATGGAGGAGAGGGGATGGTCAGTAGCCGCTGACCAAATGATTCATGACAAGTTAGCTCAGTGCAACGACCTCTGGGTCGCGCTGGAAGATATAACGGGGAACAGCCGGATCACAAAATGAGATGGAGCAGAACTAAAGAAAGATGGAAGATTAAAGGAGAGGGAGAAACTCTGAAGTAGAAGTCAACTGTCAGACGGTCAGCTGTTTCAGTTTGGAGGTCACTCGGGGACAGAAAAATCATCGGAGCCGGATGAAAAAACGGTGTCGGAGTTACTGGGAACGTCGGCCTTGTTAGGATGGAGCTACAATCGCTTCTTTATTACATGAGAAAAAAGATCTGAGAAAAAAAAGATCTGAGAAAAAAAGATTTGAAAGGAAAAAGATCTGAGAAAAAAAAGATCTGAGAAAAAAAAGATCTGAGAAAAAAAGATCTGAGAAAAAAAGATCTGAGAAAAAAAATTATCTGAGAAAAAAGATCTGAGAAAAAAAAGATCTGAGAAAAAAAATCTGAGAAAAAAAATCTGAGAAAAAAAAGATCTGAGACAAAAGATCTGAGAAAAGAAGATCTGAGAAAAAAAATATGAGAAAAAAGAAGATCTGAGAAAAAAAGATCTGAGAAAAAAAATTATCTGAGAAAAAAATAGATCTGAGAAAAAAAATATGAGAAAAAAGAAGATCTGAGAAAAAAAAGATCTGAGAAAAAAAAGATCTGAGAAAAAAAAAAGATCTGGGAAAAAAATAGATCTGAGAAAAAAAATATGAGAAAAAAGAAGATCTGAGAAAAAAAATTATCTGAGAAAAAAAATCTGATAAAAAAAAGATCTGAGAAAAAAAGATCTGAGAAAAAAGATCTGAGAAAACAAGATCTGAGAAAAAAATAATCTGAGAAAAAAAGATCTGAGAAAAAAAGATCTGAGAAAAAAGATCTGAGAAAACAAGATCTGAGAAAAAAATAATCTGAGAAAAAAAAGATCTGAGAAAAAAAATTATCTGAGAAAAAAAATCTGAGAAAAAAAGATCTGAGAAAAAAGATCTGAGAAAAGAAGATCTGAGAGAAACATTAAACTCAAATATATATTTTTTGCCATCAGTGTGATAAAATGCTAACAGCAGGTAAGCTAACGTTACGCTGTGTCCTTAGCTGCATGCTACCGGCCAGTAAGCTAACGTTATGCTATGTCTTTAGCTGCATGCTACCGGCCGGTAAGCTAACGTTATGCTGTGTCTTTAGCTGCATGCTACTGGCCGGTAAGCTAACGTTATGCTATGTCTTTAGCTGCATGCTACCGGCCAGTAAGCTAACGTTATGCTGTGTCTTTAGCTGCATGCTACTGGCCGGTAACCTAACGTTAGGCTATGTCTTTAGCTGCATGCTACCGGCCGGTAAGCTAACGTTATGCTGTGTCTTTAGCTGCATGCTACCAGCCAGTAAGCTAACGTTATGCTATGTCTTTAGCTGCATGCTACCGGCCGGTAAGCTAACGTTATGCTATGTCTTTAGCTGCATGCTACCGGCCAGTAAGCTAACATTACATTGTGTCTTTAGCTGCATGCTACCGGCCAGAAAGCTAACGTTATGCTGTGTCTTTAGCTGCATGCTACCGGCCAGTAAGCTAACGTTACATTGTGTCTTTAGCTGCATGCTACCGGCCAGTAAGCTAACGTTACGCTGTGTCCTTAGCTGCATGCTACCGGCCAGTAAGCTAACGTTATGCTATGTCTTTAGCTGCATGCTACCGGCCAGTAAGCTAACGTTATGCTATGTCTTTAGCTGAATGCTACCGGCCAGTAAGCTAACGTTACATTGTGTCTTTAGCTGCATGCTACCGGCCAGTAAGCTAACGTTATGCTATGTCTTTAGCTGCATGCTACCGGCCAGTAAGCTAACGTTATGCTATGTCTTTAGCTGCATGCTACCGGCCAGTAAGCTAACGTTATGCTATGTCTTTAGCTGCATGCTACCGGCCAGTAAGCTAACGTTACATTGTGTCTTTAGCTGCATGCTACCCGCCAGTAAGCTAACGTTACATTGTGTCTTTAGCTGCA
>JABXJD010000712.1:57500-60000 GCA_013375575.1 Percina caprodes | reverse complement strand
CTTTATATAGACCTTAGTGGTCCCTAATACTGGATCTGAAGTCTCTTTATATAGACCTTAGTGGTCCCCTAATACTGTATCTGAAGTCTCTTTATATAGACCTTAGTGGTCCCTAATACTGGATCTGAAGTCTCTTTATATAGACCTTAGTGGTCCCCTAATACTGGATCTGAAGTCTCTTTATATAGACCTTAGTGGTCCCTAATACTGTATCTGAAGTCTCTTTATATAGACCTTAGTGGTCCCTAATACTGGATCTGAAGTCTCTTTATATAGACCTTAGTGGTCCCTAATACTGGATCTGAAGTCTCTTTATATAGACCTTAGTGGTCCCTAATACTGTATCTGAAGTCTCTTTATATAGACCTTAGTGGTCCCTAATACTGGATCTGAAGTCTCTTTATATAGACCTTAGTGGTCCCTAATACTGGATCTGAAGTCTCTTTATATAGACCTTAGTGGTCCCTAATACTGTATCTGAAGTCTCTTTATATAGACCTTAGTGGTCCCTAATACTGTATCTGAAGTCTCTTTATATAGACCTTAGTGGTCCCCTAATACTGTATCTGAAGTATCTTTATATCGCCGGTCATGTCGGCTAGAACATATGCACTCTGGGTGATTTCACCTGAAAACACACACACGCGCTTGCAGACACACGCAGACACACAAACAGAGACTCAAACACACACACACACACGCACACACACACGCACACACACACGCACACACACACGCACGCACACACACACGCGCACACACAAACAGAGACTCAAACACACACACACACACACAAACACACGCACACACACACGCACACACACACGCGCGCACACACACACGCACACACACATGCGCGCGCAGACACACACACAGGTCATGGGGTTTGAGGTTTCAACAGGCGAACTCTATCTGCTCTGCAACAGCTGTTTGACATCCGCTGCGAGCCAATCAGAGCTGCAGAGCAGCCGGGGAGAACGAGGAGGAAGAAACGAAGAAGAATGCTTGAAGCTGCCTGATGAGAATGTGAGTGGGATGGAGAGACACCCAGAGGAGGACAGGAAGCGAGAGAGAGAGAGAGAGAGAGAGAGAGAGAGAGACAGAGAGAGAGAGAGAGAGAGTGTCTCCAGAGCAGTACACTTAATTAAAGATTTTTTTTGTTCTCGGCAGACAGACGTTGAACACTTTGGTGAATGAGAGGAAGAAGAGAAGAGGAGTGAAGTGGGGGGGGGGGAATGGGCAGAGGGCCCGGGAGATGAAACAAGCAAGAAAAAAGAGAGCTAGAGAGCCAAAAAAAAAAAAAAAAAAGAGTTAAAAGACGACGCAAAGTTAAAGTAAAAACTGAGCGCCTTCTGCTACGGATTAAAGAAACTACACCCGCACACAGTCGTCCTGACGCCTCCATCTGTTACCGGGAGACATGCAACCCCTCTGATGATAGCACACACACGTAGCATGGGGGCTAAGTGTTAGCATCTGCCTCACAGCAAGAAGGTTCTTGGTTCAAATCCGGGTCGTTCTGGGTGCTTCTGTGTGGAGTTGCTATGTTTTATGTGTTTTTGTATGTATGCATATTGAATGCTATGAGTTTGTATGCTCCACCATGAGGACCTGCATGCTAGGTCGGTGGTAGCCGACTGGCTCACACTGGCGCATTTAATATGCTTTATAGTATGTAATATGCAGAGATGTTGACTTTGTTTCGTGAGATCTTGACTTTGTTCTGCGAGATCTTGACTTTGTTTTGTGAGATCTTGAATTTGTTCTGCGAGATCTTGACTTTGTTCTGCGAGATCTTGACTTTGTTCTGCGAGATCTTGACTTTGTTTCTACGAGATCTTGACTTTGTTTCGTGAGATCTTTGTTCTGCGAGATCTTGACTTTGTTTCGTGAGATCTTGACTTTGTTCTGCGAGATCTTGACTTTGTTTTGTGAGATCTTGAATTTGTTCTGCGAGATCTTGACTTTGTTCTGCGAGATCTTGACTTTGTTCTGCGAGATCTTGACTTTGTTTCTACGAGATCTTGACTTTGTTTCGTGAGATCTTGACTTTGTTCTGCGAGATCTTGACTTTGTTTCGTGAGATCTTGACTTTGTTCTGCGAGATCTTGACTTTGTTCTGCGAGATCTTGACTTTGTTCTGCGAGATCTTGACTTTGTTTTGCGAGATCTTGACTTTGTTTTGCGAGATCTTGACTTTGTTCTGCGAGATCTTGACTTTGTTCTGCGAGATCTTGACTTTGTTTCTACGAGATCTTGACTTTGTTTCGCGAGATCTTGACTTTGTTCTGCGAGATCTTGACTTTGTTTTGCGAGATCTGGACTTTGTTTCTACGAGATCTTGACTTTGTTCTGCGAGATCTTGACTTTGTTTTGCGAGATCTTGACTTTTTTCTGCGACATCTTGACTTTGTTCTGCGACATCTTGATCTGCTGTCAGGGCCCTCATACTCTGCTCCTGACTGGCTAGTAGTCCTTACCTAGGTACTGTCAGGACCCT
>JABXJD010000712.1:32500-52500 GCA_013375575.1 Percina caprodes | reverse complement strand
CCGTATCCTTTCATTGTTAATTGTATGGTAGTATTATTGTAGTATTATTGTAGTATTTCGGTGCAGTACGGATTCACGCAGAGGGAACAACGGCACAGAAAACGAGCGTTCGACTGGAGCATCTTGCGTTTTTTTAATTTCATACATGAAATTCATCGTTCATGCATCATGTTATGTATGATTCATGGGATGCATGTTATGTATGATTCATGGGATGCATGTTATGTATGATTCATGGGATGCATGTTATGTACATTATCTATCCAAATATACACACATGATGATGTGGTGTAAGGCAAATATTAATTATACAACTACAAGACGGTGACAATATGACAGTGGAAGAGAGGAGGACACTGGACAAACTGATGGACATTATTGACAATGCCAGCCCCCCCACAACACACACACACACACACACACACACACACACACACACACACACACACACACACACACACCCCAACCCTGCACACCGTCATCAGCACCCAGAGGAGCCTGTTCAGTGGAAGGCTGCTCCTTCCCAAGATAGGACCAGCAGACTCAAGGACTCCTCTGTCCCTCATGTCAGCAGACTGTACTCCTCACTTGGGGGAATAGGGTGAAGAAGACAGAACAGGAAGGGAAGGAAGGAGTAGTAACCATTCTTTCACCGTGCAATTAATTAAGACTCTACTCACATACATAAGTGGACACTCTAACTTCTCATAGCTGCTAATTAACCCTCCTGATGTCCTCGGGTCAAATTCGAGTCTTGAGACACAGACTCAGTCTTGAGTCTGGGTCTTCCCCGAGGCCTCCTCATAGCTGGAGCATGTGGCCATATCTAGAGGTGTAATCCTCGACGCAGCGGGCCGGGTTCTCCGACCTGCGGCCCTCTGCTGCATATCACCCCCCCTAACCCACTTTCATTTCTTCAGCTGTCCTGTCATTAAAGGCCTAAAAACCCCACCAGCTGCTAACAGAAACCACTGCAATGGACGAGTTAAAGACGCAGGGCTCCTCCAGTGACGCTACATATACCTGTTTATCACTATTATATCTGTATTATATCTGAATGCAGCATATAGAATATGAAACTAACAACTTTGGGGGTGGATACAGTGGCGACAGAGAGCAGGAACTGCAGCGGAGTCCATTAGCAATTAAAAATCCCGATGTGCCTCCATTCTCCTTGAACTGTATCGGACAGCTGAGAGCCGGACTGTCCCACTGAAACCAGGACGGGGGTCAATAGAATGGATTCCTATTGGTCTCTGCCGGGCTGACAAACGACACTGGAGGTGTGAAGAAATGGCTTATTGATGTCTGAATCTCTCTCTCTCTCTCACATAGTTTTGGACCTCCGAGGACATGTTATTGAGCTACAGGCACGCGTACTGTATGCCGAGCTACGCTTCCACTAGTATACCCCCCCTATGTTAAAATACAGGGGGCATAAGTATACACCCCCCTATGTTAAAATACAGGGGCATAAGTATACACCCCTATGTTAAAATACAGGGGCATAAGTATACACCCCTATGTTAAAATACAGGGGCATAAGTATACACCCCCTATGTTAAAATACAGGGGGCATAAGTATACACCCCCTATGTTAAAATACAGGGGCATAAGTATACACCCCTATGTTAAAATACAGGGGCATATGTATACACCCCTATGTTAAAATACAGGGGCATAAGTATACACCCCTATGTTAAAATACAGGGGCATAAGTATACACCCCCTATGTTAAAATACAGGGGCATAAGTATACACCCCCTATGTTAAAATACAGGGGCATATGTATACACCCCTATGTTAAAATACAGGGGCATAAGTATACACCCCTATGTTAAAATACAGGGGCATATGTATACACCCCTATGTTAAAATACAGGGCATAAGTATACACCCCTATGTTAAAATACAGGGGCATAAGTATACACCCCCTATGTTAAAATACAGGGACATAAGTATACACCCCTATGTTAAAATACAGGGGCATAAGTATACACCCCCTATGTTAAAATACAGGGGCATATGTATACACCCCTATGTTAAAATACAGGGGCATAAGTATACACCCCTATGTTAAAATACAGGGGCATAAGTATACACCCCCTATGTTAAAATACAGGGGCATAAGTATACACCCCTATGTTAAAATACAGGGGCATAAGTATACACCCCCTATGTTAAAATACAGGGGCATATGTATACACCCCTATGTTAAAATACAGGGGCATAAGTATACACCCCTATGTTAAAATACAGGGGCATAAGTATACACCCCTATGTTAAAATACAGGGACATAAGTATACACCCCTATGTTAAAATACAGGGCATAAGTATACACCCCTATGTTAAAATACAGGGCATATGTATACACCCCCTATGTTAAAATACAGGGGCATAAGTATACACCCCTATGTTAAAATACAGGGGCATAAGTATACACCCCTATGTTAAAATACAGGGGCATATACACCCCCTATGTTAAAATACAGGGGCATAAGTATACACCCCCTATGTTAAAATACAGGGGCATATGTATACACCCCCTATGTTAAAATACAGGGGCATAAGTATACACCCCTATGTTAAAATACAGGGGCATAAGTATACACCCCTATGTTAAAATACAGGGGCATAAGTATACACCCCCTATGTTAAAATACAGGGGCATAAGTATACACCCCTATGTTAAAATACAGGGGCATAAGTATACACCCCTATGTTAAAATACAGGGGCATAAGTATACACCCCCTATGTTAAAATACAGGGGCATAAGTATACCCCCTATGTTAAAATACAGGGGCATAAGTATACACCCCTATGTTAAAATACAGGGGCATAAGTATACACCCCCTATGTTAAAATACAGGGGCATAAGTATACACCCCTATGTTAAAATACAGGGGCATAAGTATACACCCCCTATGTTAAAATACAGGGGCATAAGTATACACCCCCTATGTTAAAATACAGGGGCATAAGTATACACCCCCTATGTTAAAATACAGGGGCATAAGTATACACCCCCTATGTTAAAATACAGGGGCATAAGTATACACCCCCTATGTTAAAATACAGGGGCATAAGTATACACCCCCATGTTAAAATACAGGGGCATAAGTATACACCCCCTATGTTAAAATACAGGGGCATAAGTATACACCCCTATGTTAAAATACAGGGGCATAAGTATACACCCCTATGTTAAAATACAGGGGCATAAGTATACACCCCCTATGTTAAAATACAGGGGCATAAGTATACACCCCCTATGTTAAAATACAGGGGCATAAGTATACACCCCCTATGTTAAAATACAGGGGGCATAAGTATACACCCCCCTATGTTAAAATACAGGGGGCATAAGTATACACCCCCCTATGTTAAAATACAGTGTAGCCCCCTGTTCTTTAAGGAAGAATATTTATTTATTTATGATACATTATTAATTTATAAAGATAATTGGTGGATTTTTCCAATTTTTTTAATTAAAGCATTAAAATAAATTTCCAAAAGGTGATTTTTATTACTCTTAACTTAAGCGTGCGTTCCTATTCTCATGAGCAGCACTGTAGCTACCCATGGGAGTGTTAAATATCATGTTTCATATCAACATATACAATTTAATAAAATCTGCGTGTACCGCAAATTCAAAATATAAAGTAAATCACTGTAAATTAACTGTTACTACCCATAATGCAATGCATATTACAGTAATGAATGGGAAAAGAAAATAATGGTGGTATTTTATTTGGCATTTTGTGGTAAATAACTGTAGAAATGACAGCGACGTCTAACAGTGTGGTTCACGAAGGCGGAAGGAGCCCTTCATGGAGCATGAGGACGGGGTACAGCCCGTTAGAGGGGTCTCTGTGGAGAGGGGGTAATAAGGTGGGGGGGTAATAGGATCTCAAGGTGCGACACAGATAAAAAATGCAGTTATGGTAATAAGGTGGTATAATATTATCTCTCAGTCGCTCTAATTACATTTCACACTTATGGGATTAAAAAGCAATTATTGTAGCTGTACCGTTACACATAAAGGTACCCCCTCCAAGCAAGCATATGCCCCCCCAATGCCCTCTCATCCGGTTTCTGAATGTCCTCTGATCCGGTTTCTGAAAGTCCTCTGATATGATTTCTGAATGCCCTCTGATCTGGTTTCTGAATGTCCTCTGATCCGGTTTCTGAAAGTCCTCTGATATGATTTCTGAATGCCCTCTGATCCGGTTTCTGAAAGTCCTCTCATCTGGTTTCTGAATGTCCTCTGATCCGGTTTCTGAAAGTCCTCTGATATGATTTCTGAATGTCCTCTGATCTGGTTTCTGAATGCCTTCCCATCTGGTTTCTGAATGTCCTCTGATCCGGTTTCTGAATGTCCTCTGATCATGATTCTGAATGTCCTCTGATCCAGTTTCTGAATTTCCTCTGTGTGCGGTTTCTGAATGTCCTCTGATCCGGTTTCTGAATGCCCTCTGATCCGGTTTCTGAAAGTCCTCTGATATGATTTCTGAATGCCCTCTGATCCGGTTTCTGAAAGTCCTCTCATCTGGTTTCTGAATGTCCTCTGATCCGGTTTCTGAAAGTCCTCTGATATGATTTCTGAATGCCTTCTCATCTGGTTTCTGAATGTCCTCTGATCCGGTTTCTGAATGTCCTCTGATCATGATTCTGAATGTCCTCTGATCCGGTTTCTGTATGTCTTCTGATGCGGTTTCTGTATGTCCTCTGATGCGGTTTCTGAATGTCCTCTGATCCGGTTTCTGAATGTCCTCTGATCCGGGGTCTGAATGTCCTCTGATGTCCTCTGATGATGATTCTGAATGTCCTCTGATCCGGATTCTGAATCTCCTCTGATCCGGTTTCTGAATGTCCTCTGATGCGGTTTCTGAGTGTCCTCTGATCCGGTTTCTGAATGTCCTCTGATCTGGTTTCTGAATGTCCTCTGATTCGGTTTCTGAGTGTCCTCTGTCTTCAGTCTCCGGGTGAGCTGTCCAAAATCTGCACGGCTTTCTTCGTCACTAGAATACACTGCTCCAACAGCCACTAGTGGACCAGAATCTCCAAAAGAACTACTTCCTGTCCCTGTTCTGTCCCTGTTCTAATTCTTGAGAGAGATGTCTCACTCTGGAGATAAAACTAGAGAGACGTCTCACTCTGGAGATAAAACTAGAGAGACGTCTCACTCTGGAGATAAAACTAGAGAGACGTCTCACTCTGGAGATAAAACTAGAGAGACGTCTCACTCTGGAGATAAAACTAGTGAGATGTCTCACTCTGGAGATAAAACTAGAGAGACGTCTCACTCTGGAGATAAAACTAGAGAGACGTCTCACTCTGGAGATAAAACTAGAGAGACGTCTCACTCTGGAGATAAAACTAGAGAGACGTCTCACTCTGGAGATAAAACTAGAGAGACGTCTCACTCTGGAGATAAAACTAGAGAGACGTCTCACTCTGGAGATAAAACTAGTGAGACGTCTCACTCTGGAGATAAAACTAGAGAGACGTCGCACTCTGGAGATAAAACTAGAGAGATGTCTCACTCTGGAGATAAAACTAGAGAGATGTCTCACTCTGGAGATAAAACTAGAGAGACGTCTCACTCTGGAGATAAAACTAGAGAGACGTCTCACTCTGGAGATAAAACTAGTGAGACGTCTCACTCTGGAGATAAAACTAGAGAGACGTCGCACTCTGGAGATAAAACTAGAGAGACGTCTCACTCTGGAGATAAAACTAGAGAGACGTCGCACTCTGGAGATAAAACTAGAGAGACGTCTCACTCTGGAGATAAAACTAGAGAGACGTCTCACTCTGGAGATAAAACTAGAGAGACGTCTCACTCTGGAGATAAAACTAGAGAGATGTCAGACGTCTCACTCTGGAGATAAAACTAGAGAGACGTCTCACTCTGGAGATAAAACTAGAGAGACGTCTCACTCTGGAGATAAAACTAGTGAGATGTCTCACTCTGGAGATAAAACTAGAGAGACGTCAGACGTCTCACTCTGGAGATAAAACTAGAGAGACGTCTCACTCTGGAGATAAAACTAGAGAGACGTCTCACTCTGGAGATAAAACTAGTGAGATGTCTCACTCTGGAGATAAAACTAGAGAGACGTCTCACTCTGGAGATAAAACTAGAGAGACGTCTCACTCTGGAGATAAAACTAGAGAGACTTCTCACTCTGGAGATAAAACTAGAGAGACGTCTCACTCTGGAGATAAAACTAGAGAGACGTCTCACTCTGGAGATAAAACTAGAGAGATGTCTCACTCTGGAGATAAAACTAGAGAGATGTCTCACTCTGGAGATAAAACTAGTGATGTCTCACTCTGGAGATAAAACTAGAGAGATGTCTCACTCTGGAGATAAAACTAGAGAGATGTCTCACTCTGGAGATAAAACTAGAGAGATGTCTCACTCTGGAAATAAAACTAGTGAGATGTCTCACTCTGGAGATAAAACTAGAGAGATGTCTCACTCTGGAGATAAAACTAGAGAGATGTCTCACTCTGGAGATAAAACTAGAGAGATGTCTCACTCTGGAGATAAAACTAGAGAGATGTCTCACTCTGGACATAAAACTAGAGAGATGTCTCAATCTGGAGATAAAACTAGAGAGATGTCTCACTCTGGAGATAAAACTAGAGAGATGTCTCACTCTGGAGGTAAAACTAGAGAGACGTCTCACTCTGGAGATAAAACTAGAGAGACGTCTGACTCTGGAGATAAAACTAGAGAGATGTCTCACTCTGGGGATAAAACTAGAGAGATGTCTCACTCTGGAGATAAAACTAGAGAGATGTCTCACTCTGGAGATAAAACTGAGACCTCCTGAAAACAGGATCTGCAGCAATGTGCAGAACAATAACAATATGGTGTTTTAGAAAATGAATCCATGGAAACCTATTCTGGTCCAGCCTCAAAATACAGTAATGAACCTGAAGACACTCAGAGTGCATAAATAGCCCCATTTTGTTATATAATAATCATAGATTGGTTTCTCTGAAGCTAGTTCAGTGTTTTTCATCTCATCCCCCTGAGTACAGTAACAGGGATGAGTCAGTCCTTTTGTTTTTAATCGTCCTCCTCCTCTTCTGTCATGTCCTGACCCGTGATGAAGAAAGGACGGATGAAAGACCTTGGCAGGAGACAGCTTTGTTTCTTTCCTTTCTTGGCTGGCGTCCACTGTGGTCGTTAACACTTCTTTACTGGGCATTTGTCCTCCACAGTCCCCTCCTTTTTCTATTTCTCTCTGTCCTATAATCTGACGCTCCTCGTTTGAGCCCCAACTGCCCCGACGAGCCAGGATGGAGGATGGATCTCTGAGGAGCTATGAGCGAGGTTTCAGAGACAGGGGCTTTCCTGCAAAGAGGACGTTTTTGGATGATAGTCCTGTGTATTTTGCCCCATTACCATTCATAAAAGAGACTTCAGATCCAGTATTAGGGACCACTAAGGTCTATATAAAGAGACTTCAGATACAGTATTAGGGACCACTAAGGTCTATATAAAGAGACTTCAGATACAATATTAGGGACCACTAAGGTCTATATAAAGAGACTTCAGATACAGTATTAGGGACCACTAAGGTCTATATAAAGAGACTTCAGATACAGTATTAGGGACCACTAAGGTCTATATAAAAGAGACTTCAGACACAGTATTAGGGACCACTAAGGTCTATATAAAGAGACTCCAGATACAGTATTAGGGACCACTAAGGTCTATATAAAAGAGACTTCAGATACAGTATTAGGGACCACTAAGGTCTATATGAAGAGACTTCAGATACAGTATTAGGGACCACCAAGGTCTATATAAAAGAGACTTCAGATACAGTATTAGGGACCACTAAGGTCTATATAAAGAGACTTCAGATCCAGTATTAGACCATCAGGAAAAAACAAGATAAAGGAGTTCATGTACATAAATCAAAAAGATTAAATTACCGGGTCTACAGACACCAGTACCGTGGACGGTTTTCTCCACTTTATGAATTGTGTACATTAAATCTTCATAAACACGCTCATGCAGCATCATTTGAAAGCTGAAAGTCTTCGATTAAGCCCACACGCAAAGCATGAGAGGATCTATAGCGATTAAATTCCTCTTATGAAGTTAAAGAAAATAATGAAATACAGAAACATCCTGCCAGGGCCTGACATCGAGTGTGCATCCGTACCTTCACCGTGTCTTCATCCAACAATCCAAGGATTTACAATATCTAAGCCATTTCATCCAAAACCAGCTGCTGGACTCACATTCTTGTGGTTTCTGGCCGAGTTTCAACGGATAAAAACCTAAAAAGTTCTCATTCTGCTTTCATTACTTCTCTCTTCTCCCCCGAGGCCGCCATGTTGTTTCTTTGCAGACAGTCCAATTAAGGATTTGATTGACAGGCCTTGTCAGCCAATCCGTCTATAGAAGCCTGAGATAGTCGTGGTCAAAGCCAATCACGTCGCAGAGTTCGGGGAAGACCCACATGTGGAAGACTGAGATTTTCTGGGACCAGTTAAAACTAGATGTTACGAGACGGCCTACCTCTGTAGCCAATAAGAAGACAAAAATAAGGCCTTATTTATTGCATTGCAATTTATAATGACTTATTTCCATATAGTTATGTATATAGTTACACATATACATCTTAAGTATGTGTGTGATTGATGTAGATGTGTTTTTGTATGCGAGACATTTGGTATTTTGCACTTTTTGGTGTTTTTTCTTTGCATTTTTCAAAAGGAAATAAGAAAAACGACATATCTGTGGAAACAAATTCATACAAAATCCATTTTTGAGTATTTTGGCTTCTGGATTCTCTCCGTATGAGACATGTTGCCATGGCAGCATGTTTTCAAATCATTTTACAGATGTATGACTTGGACGATGTATGTATGACGATATGACATATTCTGCAGCCAAGTATGCATGACAAGTATTACCAAAATAAAGGTTTTTGGTATATCAAAATATAAGTTTTGGTATATCAAGTGTTTCAAGGGTCTTCATTTGTAGACAAAAAAGCTTAAGAGGTTAATTACCCCTCTCTTTCTCTTCCCCTTGTTATCCTTTCATCTGAGAGAGAGAGAGAGGGGGAGAGAGAGAGAGAGAGAGAGAGAGAGGGAGAGAGAGAGAGGGGGAGAGAGAGAGAGAGAGAGAGAGGGGGAGAGGGAGACAGAGAGAGAGAGGAGAGAGAGGGGAGAGAGAGACAGAGAGAGAGAGAGAGAGAGGGGGAGAGGGAGACAGAGAGAGAGAGGGAGAGAGGGGGAGAGAGAGACAGAGAGAGAGAGAGAGAGAGAGGGGGAGAGAGAGAGAGAGGGAGAGAGAGAGAGGAGAGAGAGAGAGAGAGGGACAGAGAGAGAGAGAGAGAGAGAGACAGAGAGAGAGAGAGAGGGGAGAGAGAGAGAGAGAGAGAGAGAGAGAGAGAGAGAGAGAGAGAGAGAGAGAGATGCTACTGATACTCTAAACTGTCTTTGAATCAGACTTGGTCGCCCAAGGCGAGACATGAAGAGACATGAAGAGACATGAAGAGACATGAAGAGACATGAAGAGACACATAGGTCACTCCGCTTCAAATGGCAATATGAATTCAGAGCAGAAGAAAATCTCACTGTTGGAGAAACAAAATAACTGGTGTAATTTAGATATTAATTTATATTATATATATTATATTATATATATTATAGATATATATTATATTATATATATTATATTATAGATATTATATTATAGATATTATACATTAGGCATTTCCTGATATATCGTATCGACATTTGTAATGGCTGATTTAAAAAACATGCGGCGTGCTGTCTGACCTACTGTACATTGTGATGAAACATATCTTTCTATGAATAATAATAATAATAATATTAATAATAATGATAATAATAATAATAACGTATCCTTTATTAATCCCACCACAGTGGGGGGGGGGGGGTGTCCCTGTTATTACACACAGGCCTGAACTACACACACATGCTCAGGTCCTATACATGCACTAATGGAGAGATGTCAGAGTGGGGGCACATGGAAAGGCGCCCCGAGCAGCTGGGGGTTCGATGCCTTTCTCCAGAAACTTTTTCTTATGTTTTTGTCCCTTTTTAACACTTTTGACGCTTTTTTTTCAATGTTTGTCACTTTTTTTGACGTTTAACACCACGTAACACTAACTTATTAACTTTAGTTCTACAGTTATTTTTGGAATTTATGGTCAATAAAGCTCATTTATAGGAAATTATACCTAATGTTTGAGTTAGAAAAGCAGTAATTAGGAATTATTGAGACTAAAATTAAAGGAAAAGAGATCACAGTAGTCTAAGTTCTACAGTAGAAATCACAGTAGTCTGAGTATTACAGTAGAAATCACAGTAGTCTGAGTATTACAGTAGAAATCACAGTAGTCTGAGTATTACAGTAGAAATCACAGTAGTCTGAGTATTACAGTAGAAATCACAGTAGTCTGAGTATTACAGTAGAAATCACAGTAGTCTATTACTATAAAAAAGTCCCAATATATCCACTATAGTACTGTAAATACTACAGTAAACTACTGTATTTTTACTTCTTTATCTTACGTGTTTAATTGTTGTGTATTTTCCAATGAATACATAAAATACTGTAAATAGAAGTACGGTACCTTTATTGTGAAAAGAATTCACAGGAACTTGCTGGACAACCGTTACAGGAAGTTACTGTAGATTCAACATTAATTTTCTTACAGTGAAGGTTAACAATAACTAGGGACTGCAGATGAAAAATAGCCTTTTGGATAACTATATCAACAGAACTGTCCATTAATATGCTCTGTAACTGTAGAAACCCCCAAAAGAAGGGGGGTAGGACCAGACCCCGGCTACTGCCGTGCACGGAGGTGCACGGAGGCAGACACACACACACACACACACACACACACACACACACACACGTTGGTTGGGATTCTGCAAATGTCAGAAGGAAATGGCTCCCAAATTGAGCAAGGCACCTGGGAGATTACCTTCTATCAACATACGGACGATATTCATACGGACGCTAAGGATGGAATACTGATGAGAGGACAATGGCTTAGGTTCCCCTGTGTGTGTGTGTGTGTGTGTGTGTGTCTGTGTGTGTGTGTCTGTCTGTGTGTGTGTGTGTGTGGGTGTGTGTCTGTGTGTGTGTCTGTGTGTGTGTCTGTGTGTGTGTCTCTGTGTCTGTGTGTGTGTGTGTGTGTGTGTGTTTGTGTGTGTTTGTGTGTGTCTGTGTCTGTGTCTGTGTGTGTGTGTGTGTGTCTGTGTGTGTGTGTGTGTCTGTGTGTGTGTGTGTGTGGGTGTGTGTCTGTGTGTGTGTCTGTGTGTGTGTGTGTGTGTGTGTGTGTGTGAGGAGGAAGTAATAACATTTATTCATTGATTTGCTGTGAAGGTCACACAGTGTGAAAGTTAATCGATTGACGTTAGTTAGTAGGACAGAACACGATCTCAGGACACCACCACCAACGTCACCACCACCACCGTCACCACCACCACCACCACCACCGTCACCACCACCACCGTCACCACCACCACCGTCACCACCACCACCATCACCACCATCACCACCACCGTCACCACCACCACCGTCACCACCGTCACCACCACCACCACCGTCACCACCACCGTCACCGTCACCACCGTCACCGTCACCACCGTCACCGTCACCACCGTCACCACCATCACCACCGTCACCACCATCACCACCACCATCACCACCATCACCACCACCGTCACCGTCACCACCGTCACCACCATCACCACCGTCACCACCATCACCACCGTCACCACCATCACCACCACCATCACCACCATCACCACCACCGTCACCGTCACCACCGTCACCACCATCACCACCGTCACCACCATCACCACCACCATCACCACCATCACCACCACCATCACCACCGTCACCACCACCGTCACCGTCACCACCGTCACCGTCACCACCGTCACCACCATCACCACCGTCACCACCATCACCACCACCATCACCACCATCACCACCACCGTCACCACCGTCACCACCATCACCACCGTCACCACCATCACCACCACCATCACCACCATCACCACCACCGTCACCACCGTCACCACCACCGTCACCGTCACCACCGTCACCACCACCGTCACCGTCACCACCGTCACCACCATCACCACCACCATCACCACCATCACCACCACCGTCACCACCGTCACCACCGTCACCACCGTCACCACCGTCACCACCACCGTCACCACCACCTTCACCGTCACCACCGTCACCATCACCGTCACCACCACCGCGGTCTAGACCTGCTCTACCTGTAGATTATAGAGCGGTCTAGACCTGCTCTCTCTGGTCTAGACCTGCTCTATCTGTAGATTATAGAGTGGTCTAGACCTGCTCTATCTGTAGATTATAGAGTGGTCTAGACCTGCTCTATCTGTAGATTATAGAGCGGTCTAGACCTGCTCTATCTGTAAATTATAGAGCGGTCTAGACCTGCTCTATCTGTAGATTATAGAGCGGTCTAGACCTGCTCTATCTGTAAATTATAGAGCAGTCTAGACCTGTTCTATCTGTAAATTATAGAGCGGTCTAGACCTGCTCTATCTGTAGATTATTGAGCGGTCTAGACCTGCTCTATCTGTAGATTATAGAGCCGTCTAGACCTGCTCTATCTTTAAATTATAGAGCGGTCTAGACCTGCTCTATCTGTAGATTATAGAGTGGTCTAGACCTGCTCTATCTGTAAATTATAGAGCGATCTAGACCTGCTCTATCTGTAGATTATAGAGCGGTCTAGACCTGTTCTATCTGTAGATTATAGGGGGTCTAGACCTGCTCTATCTGTAGATTATAGAGCGGTCTAGACCTGCTCTATCTGTAAATTATAGAGCGGTCTAGACCTGTTCTATCTGTAGATTATAGGGGGGTCTAGACCTGCTCTATCTGTAGATTATAGAGCGGTCTAGACCTGCTCTATCTGTAAATTATAGAGCGGTCTAGACCTGCTCTATCTGTAAATTATAGAGTGTGGTCTAGACCTGCTCTATCTGTAAATTCTGGAGTGTGGTCTAGACCTGCTCTATCTGTAAATTATAGAGCGGTCTAGACCTGCTCTATCTGTAGATTATAGAGCGGTCTAGTCCTGCTCTATCTGTAAATTATAGAGCGGTCTAGACCTGCTCTATCTGTAAATTATAGAGCGGTCTAGACCTGCTCTATCTGTAGACTATAGAGTGGTATAGACCTGCTCTATCTGTAGATTATAGAGCGGTCTAGACCTGCTCTATCTGTAGATTATAGAGCGGTCTAGACCTGCTCTATCTGTAGATTATAGAGCGGTCTAGACCTGCTCTATCTGTAGATTATAGAGCGGTCTAGACCTGCTCTATCTGTAGATTATAGAGCGGTCTAGACCTGCTCTATCTGTAAATTATAGAGTGGTCTAGACCTGCTCTATCTGTAGATTATAGAGCGGTCTAGACCTGTTCTATCTGTATATTATAGAGCGGTCTAGACCTGCTCTATCTGTAGATTATAGAGCGGTCTAGACCTGTTCTATCTGTAGATTATAGGGGGTCTAGACCTGCTCTATCTGTAGATTATAGAGCGGTCTAGACCTGCTCTATCTGTAAATTATAGAGCGGTCTAGACCTGTTCTATCTGTAGATTATAGGGGGGTCTAGACCTGCTCTATCTGTAGATTATAGAGCGGTCTAGACCTGCTCTATCTGTAAATTATAGAGCGGTCTAGACCTGCTCTATCTGTAAATTATAGAGTGTGGTCTAGACCTGCTCTATCTGTAAATTCTGGAGTGTGGTCTAGACCTGCTCTATCTGTAAATTATAGAGCGGTCTAGACCTGCTCTATCTGTAAATTATAGAGCGGTCTAGACCTGCTCTATCTGTAGACTATAGAGTGGTCTAGACCTGCTCTATCTGTAGATTATAGAGCGGTCTAGACCTGCTCTATCTGTAGATTATAGAGCGGTCTAGACCTGCTCTATCTGTAGATTATAGAGCGGTCTAGACCTGCTCTATCTGTAGATTATAGAGCGGTCTAGACCTGCTCTATCTGTAAATTATAGAGCGGTCTAGACCTGCTCTATCTGTAGATTATAGAGCGGTCTAGACCTGTTCTATCTGTAGATTATAGAGCGGTCTAGACCTGCTCTATCTGTAGATTATAGAGCGGTCTAGACCTGCTCTATCTGTAGATTATAGAGCGGTCTAGACCTGCTCTATCTGTAGATTATAGAGCGGTCTAGACCTGTTCTATCTGTAGATTATAGAGCGGTCTAGACCTGCTCTATCTGTAAATTATAGAGCGGTCTAGACCTGCTCTATCTGTAGATTATAGAGCGGTCTAGACCTGCTCTATCTGTAGATTATAGAGCGGTCTAGACCTGCTCTATCTGTAGATTATAGAGCGGTCTAGACCTGCTCTATCTGTAGATTATAGAGCGGTCTAGACCTGTTCTATCTGTAGATTATAGAGCGGTCTAGACCTGCTCTATCTGTAAATTATAGAGCGGTCTAGACCTGCTCTATCTGTAGATTATAGAGCGGTCTAGACCTGTTCTATCTGTAGATTATAGAGCGGTCTAGACCTGCTCTATCTGTAGATTATAGAGCGGTCTAGACCTGCTCTATCTGTAGATTATAGAGCGGTCTAGACCTGCTCTATCTGTAGATTATAGAGCGGTCTAGACCTGCTCTATCTGTAAAGTTTCTCGAGATACTTTGAATTAAGTTGATTGATGTATTTGTTCTTATATTCTATTATTCTACACGTTGGTGGAAAGTGGAAGAAAACCCATTAAAGACTCTTCTTCCATTCACAAACGCGTGAATAGCTGCAGCGTTTTAGACCAAATAAGAGGAGAGAAAGCACCATTTTTAGTAAAAATCATAATCAGTTCTTGTGTGGTTTACACAAAGGATAGAGGAGTGGGGGGGGGAGGGGGAGGGAGGAGGGGGGAGGGGGAGGGGGTCCTCTGGGAACGAGAGGAGCAAAAAAAAGGGCAAGCAACGGAGACAGAGAGGTGGGAAAAGAGACTCTATTCACGTCTGCTGGAGGACACGAGGTCGAGGACACAAGGTCGAGGACACGAGGTCATGGACACGAGGTCGAGGACACGAGGTCGAGGACACGAGGTCGAGGACACGAGGTCATGGACACGAGGTCAAGGACACGAGGTCAAGGACACGAGGTCGAGGACACGAGGTCGAGGACACGAGGTCGAGGACACGAGGTCATGGACACGAGGTCAAGGACACGAGGTCGAGGACACGAGGTCGAGGACACGAGGTCAAGGACACGAGGTCGAGGACACGAGGTCGAGGACACGAGGTCAAGGACACAAGGTCGAGGACACGAGGTCGAGGCACGAGGTCGAGGTCGACAGGTCGACCAGTGGAACTACGGGAATCAGAAGACAGATAGATCACAAGATGGACAGCCAGGGGGGGGACTTTTGGGGGCACACACATTATATCCTGGGGTTTTTACCTCAAAACATTTCAAACACAAAATATATATGAACTACACACACACACATACTCAGGTCCTATTCATGCACTAATGGAGAGATGTTATAGTTGGGGGTCTGCCAGTGCTGGACCAGTGCCCTAAACGGTTGGGGGGCTACGGTGCCTCTGCAGTGCCCAGGAGGTGAAGTGGCACCTCTCCAGCTACCAGTCCACCACCATACTTTGGTCCGTATGGGGACTTGAACCTGCGACCCCTCGGGTCCCAACACAGCTCCCTACAGACTGAGCTACCCCCAATTGATGCTTTTTCTGCATAAGGATATGGACCCAATGTCGGTGTTTTTGTTTTTTTTGCCCCCAACGTCGCCTTCCAGGCAGCACCAGTGGTTTTATTAGGATTAATGTCACAGACAGTTGGTGGAATTCTTAAAACTATTTAATAGAAACACTGCCAAATGTTCTTTAATTACCATGAAACCACACAAACTCGTTTATTTTGACTCAATACCACAAACCCTATCCTGCTTCCCTGAACACAAAAGCACCAGATGTGGTGAAAATAGTCCTCCAACAACTACAGTATGCTGCTGTTTTAGGAAAAAGCCTTTTAAAAACTGGACTACAGTATATGCACAATAGACAGTTAAAGAAATGGACCAACCGATCTCGTTGCTGTGGACGGGGACCAGTGAAGTCTATTAACCCTTAAAATGAATACATCTTTATCAGAAAAGTGTCTTTCAACCAAAACTTTAGAAAAATAACGTGGATTGTTCCACACAATGATCAACCCACGGATCTCTTTAAATTTGGATGTTTTGTTCAGTTGTATTGCATTCAAAAAACTTTTTCATAAAAAAAACATTGAAAAAAGTGACAAAAGGCACGGAAAAAAATGACATGGAAAAAAAATGTTGTGACTATTTACATGGAGGAGATATGCTGCTCTATACACACTAAAAATAGTGATTATTTACATGGAGTCTGGTGGAGATATGCTGCTCTATACACACTAAAAGTAGTGATTATTTACATGGAGTCTGGTGGAGATATGCTGCTCTATACATGCTAAAAGTAGTGATTATTTACATGGAGTCTGGTGGAGATATGCTGCTCTATACACGCTAAAAGTAGTGATTATTTACATGGAGTCTGGTGGAGATATGCTGCTCTATACACGCTAAAAGTAGTGATTATTTACATGGAGTCTGGTGGAGATATGCTGCTCTATACACACTAAAAGTAGTGATTATTTACATGGAGTCTGGTGGAGATATGCTGCTCTATACACGCTAAAAGTAGTGATTATTTACATGGAGTCTGGTGGAGATATGCTGCTCTATACACGCTAAAAGTAGTGATTATTAACATGGAGTCTGGTGGAGATATGCTGCTCTATACACGCTAAAAGTAGTGATTATTTACATGGATTCTGGTGGAGATATGCTGCTCTATTATCAGGGGGAAAAGCAACAAAGGTTTTAAAAAAGACATGCAAAAGGTTTCAATTTTGACAAAGAAAAACAAAAAGTTGCACGGTCGACGGGAAGACAACACGAGTGTTAAGAGCGTTGTTTCAGCCCCGGTAGACGTCAGTGCACGAGTGGAATTAACGGGTGTAATGAAGGATTTTATCGGGTGGACAGGGCTGAGAGTCCTCCTGATTGGACGGAGAATAGCCCGGCTGCAGGGGACGCGCTGAATTGTTTTCTCAACGACTTTTCCACGGGATTTATATTAAATTTCCAGCTCGGATCCTCGACCGCACAGCTCCGTGGGGGTCGTCTTTTTTTAACCCTTGTGGGTCAAAAACGGACAAAAATTCGACATTTTCGTCCCTTTTTCAGACTTTTTTTTTTTTTTTTCCACTACTACCACCTTACTAGTTTTATACTTTCTGGAATTCATGGTCAATAACCCTCATTTATATAGAATTATACCTAATATTAACCCTCATTTATATAGAATTATACCTAATATTAACCCTCATTTATATAGAATTATAATAATATTAGAGTTAAAAAAGCAGAAATTATGAATTATTGTGACTAATAGTTAAGATCAGAGGAATGAAAGAGCGTTGGAAGGATCCATTTTATGGTAATTTGGTTAAAAAGAAAGTCATATTTCAGATATAGACATTTATTAAAGGGGTCAGATTTGACCAAAGGACGACAGGAGGGGTAATTCAGACCCGACTGCAGTCCCGATGGACCCTTGAGGTTTTTCATCCCTCGCAGAAAGACCCGGAGGGGGGGAAGCGTTTGTAACAGCACACCTCAAACAATGAACACAGCACAGGGACAATCATGTACCTCGCACAAGATTGTTCAATTACTGAGAAAACGAGAGACTCAGTCGGCTGAAATTACATCTCATAAAGTCTGTCACAACTCCCAAAGAGAAGTAATCATGTATCAGAGCGGCTGACTGGAACATTTCCTTTGTTTCATTTTCTAAAATAGTTTGTAACCTGGTTGTCACTGTGGGAAATCTGCTCTGTGGTATTTAAGGTTTCCTGTTAATATAAAACAAAGGCTGCTTATTTAACTGTCACTAAAATCCAGAATAAGTTCTGACTCACAGTGTCAGGTTCAATTCCTGGGCAATAACCCAGCAACTGTGTCTCTTATCAGTCTGATTCTGGTTCCACTTAGTATTTATTCATCATTCTCTATTTCAGTGCTATTCACACTGTTCATATTGTAATATAATACTTATATAATGAGATAATATTACAGTATTTGAATTGAGTCTGGTGGAGATATGCTGCTCTATACACGCTAAAAGTAGTGATTATTTACATGGAGTCTGGTGGAGATATGCTGCTCTATACACGCTAAAAGTAGTGATTATTTACATGGAGTCTGGTGGAGATATGCTGCTCTATACACGCTAAAAGTAGTGATTATTTACATGGAGTCTGGTGGAGATATGCTGCTCTATACACGCTAAAAGTAGTGATTATTAACATGGAGTCTGGTGGAGATATGCTGCTCTATACACGCTAAAAGTAGTGATTATTTACATGGAGTCTGGTGGAGATATGCTGCTCTATACACACTAAAAGTAGTGATTATCTACATGGAGTCTGGTGGAGATATGCTGCTCTATACACACTAAAAGTAGTGATTATTTACATGGAGTCTGGTGGAGATATGCTGCTCTATACACACTAAAAGTAGTGATTATTTACATGGAGTCTGGTGGAGATATGCTGCTCTATACACACTAAAAGTAGTGATTATTTACATGGAATCTGGTGGGTTTGGTGATGGTGAGTTTCATGAACATATCAACATAGAGGAAACACTGCATGTTGTATCCCAGAAAAGGAACACAGAGAACTGGGTATCCAGGGGACATGGAGTCCATGTTAAGTGTAAACCCCAAGCAGTTTAGTAACTAATCCAGTACTCTTGGATTTATAAAGTAGTACAGTTCTGCTGCAATGAGAGGCTTTATGAATTACCGACCCTGGACTCTTGTTCACGAGTGCTTAACATAAAACGCTGCAATTCTAATCAAGCCATTGTAAACTATAACGAACCGCTGTCATCATTAATTGTGTGCAAATAACATAACATAACAGGACTCACGAGAGCTTGACTGTTAGTCCACTTCACCTCCAATCCTGGAAAAAATGATGCAGACAAAGCGGCAATATAAATCATTTTAGGAACTTGTGTGTGATAGATTGAGCTTGTCTGGTGCTCTGAAGGCGACTGATTAGGCGCTGAAACATGCAACCTCAGCACATCTGTATTCTTCAGCACGGTTGAGGAAGCGTTGCCATCCTAAAGTTACAGCACAGTTAGATCTAACATCAGGGGTGTAACAGCGGTGGCGTGAAGCATCAAAACCATGAAATCTCAGAATAATTGGTTACAATGACTGGCTACCAACCTACTCTCTACTACTGTCTCTACATACTACTCTCTACTACTGTCTCTACATACTACTCTCTACTACTGTCTCTACATACTACTCTCTACTACTGTCTCTACATACTACTCTCTACTGTTGTCTCTACATACTACTCTCTACTGTTGTCTCTCTACATACTACTCTCTACTGTTGTCTCTACATACTACTCTCTACTGTTGTCTCTACATACTACTCTCTACTGTTGTCTCTCTACTGTTGTCTCTCTACATACTACTCTCTACTGTTGTCTCTCTACTGTTGTCTCTCTACATACTACTCTCTACTGTTGTCTCTCTACTGTTGTCTCTCTACATACTACTCTCTACTGTTGTCTCTCTACTGTTGTCTCTCTACTGTTGTCTCTCTACATACTACTCTCTACTGCTGTCTCTCTACTGTTGTCTCTCTACATACTACTCTCTACTGTTGTCTCTACATACTACTCTCTACTGCTGTCTCTCTACTGTTGTCTCTCTACATACTACTCTCTACTGTTGTCTCTACATACTACTCTCTACTGTTGTCTCTACATACTACTCTCTACTGTTGTCTCTACATACTACTCTCTACTGTTGTCT
>JABXJD010000712.1:15000-30000 GCA_013375575.1 Percina caprodes | reverse complement strand
TCTAGTTTTATCTCCAGAGTGAGACATCTCTCTAGTTTTACCTCCAGAGTGAGACATCTCTCTAGTTTTACCTCCAGAGTGAGACATCTCTCTAGTTTTATCTCCAGAGTGAGACATCTCTCTAGTTTTATCTCCAGAGTGAGACATCTCTCTAGTTTTATCTCCAGAGTGAGACATCTCTCTAGTTTTATCTCCAGAGTGAGACATCTCACTAGTTTTATCTCCAGAGTGAGACATCTCACTAGTTTTATCTCCAGAGTGAGACATCTCTCTAGTTTTATCTCCAGAGTGAGACATCTCACTAGTTTTATCTCCAGAGTGAGACATCTCTCTAGTTTTATCTCCAGAGTGAGACATCTCTCTAGTTTTATCTCCAGAGTGAGACATCTCACTAGTTTTATCTCCAGAGTGAGACATCTCCCTTCTATCCTATCTTTGTTGGGAGCTGCACATGCTCAGTAGCTCGGTAAGATCCATCAGCTGATAACTTTCTCCAGCTTTGGTCAGTCCAAGGCAGGATTAGCTGGGAGACTTCTTCTAGACCAGGGACACAACAGGGACAGGAAGTAGACCAGGGACAGGAAGTAGTTCTTCTGGAGATTCTGGTCCACTAGTGGCTGTTGGAGCAGTGTTTTCCATTGAGAACGAGCTAGCATGCTACGGTTAGCCACCTCGTCTCTCGTGACGTAGAAAGCCGTGCAGATGTTGGACAGCTCACCCAGAGACTGAAGACAGAGGACACTCAGAAACCAGATCAGAGGACATTCAGGAACCGGATCAGAGGACACTCAGAAACCGGATCAGAGGACATCCAGAAACCGGATCCGAGGACATCCAGAAACCGGATCCGAGGATATCCAGGAACCGGATCAGAGGACATTCAGAAACCGGATCAGAGGACACTCAGAAAACCGGATCAGAGGACATTCAGAAACCGGATCAGAGGACATCCAGAAACCGGATCAGAGGACATCCAGAAACCGGATCCGAGGACATTCAGGAACCGGATCAGAGGACATTCAGAAACCGGATCAGAGGACACTCAGAAACCGGATCAGAGGACATTCAGAAACCGGATCAGAGGACATCCAGAAACCGGATCCGAGGACATCCAGAAACCGGATCCGAGGACATCCAGAAACCAGATCTCACTCAGAACCCCATAGATGGTTGTGTATGCGTGTGGAAGCACCAGAGACACAAACTAACCCCCCAAATCCCAGAAAAAGTGATGTTTTCATAATATGGGCACTTTAAAAAAACTCCCAACATAACCTGCAAAGATAAGTTGAATCAGATGAATGAATGAAGAAGGTGGGTTTGTTTTTAATCGTACCAGTTGGTTTTATTATGACAATGCACACTTGATAAGCAAAAAAGCCTTGGCATTCTGCAAAAACCAACAATATTATGACAATACGAGTCAGTCGAGCTGCGTCGGCCAGTCGCTGAGGGGACTGGCCTCGCGTTATTATTGCAAAGGGTCACTTTCAGTTGAAACTCATTAGCAAACATAAAAGGACATAAAAATAAATTGTGTGATTACATAAAATATGGGTCATTCCATCTTTGTATAGTGGGAGATACATTTCGATATGCACACACACACACACACACACACACACACACACACACACACACACACACACACACACACACACACACACACACACACACACACACGCATACATACACACAATGAAATAAAACACTTGAAATATGTGACCCGAGACACAAAAGAAAAACAAAAAGAGAACGCGTACATAATTGAATCATAGTCGAACTTCTAGGCTAAGATTTTACAAATCACAAAAGACTAATCATTATTAATCATGTTTTTTTTCTTTTTAATAAATCAAATAATTTGAGGCTGTATCAAAAACTTGGTAAAAAAATTAGAAGGAGATTTTCTTTTGTCGACTGAAAATTGTGGAAATTCAAGATACCGTCTTCCTTCTAAATCTCAATCATCTCCTCTAAAATGTTTCTGTACAATCCCACCTGGGACGGTCTCTATGGCACCAAACGTCCTCCGCTGACGGGGGAGAACTGCCTCGTTACATAAAAAAATAATTACCCCTAGTCCAAAATAAACTGAAGGGGTCCTTTTCCTGTTTGTGAAGGTCCTGTATGATCTAACTAACGATTAAGTTCATTCTCGATTAATCTAATTGGATTAGTTGTTTGGGTTATAAAACGTCAGAAAATGGAGGGGGGGGGGTGGACACACACACAAGATGATGTCCTTCAATGTCTTGTTTTGTCCACAACTCAATGATATTCATCATATTCATTCAACAAGCTGCAATCAAAGTATTTAACTCAAATCAATTAAACAGTAGAGGCCCCAGAATGGAGCCTTGGGGAACTCCGCATGGCATATTTGTCGGCTCAGACATATAATATAGGCAACACACGGTGAGGGATGTGCACTTAAAACTGGTTTGGCCCTTTGGGATGTGACATTTGAGAAGTTTGACTTTAAAATAATTGAGTATAGTGCAGCTCTAGACATGGCGTTTCACTTTTACTGGAGTTTTGTAACACTGTCGTCAAACTGATGTCAGATTATATGGACTGAAATCTGCATAAAAGTATAAATTTTGCATCCAAATCCACATCAAAACTCTGCATTTACAGGTTCATTATATAATCTCTTTCGTGACAAAAACAGTGCGTCATGTTTTCTCACGTTAACACCATCCCATCCAGCTTTCTTACAGCGGAGGGGACGGGGGAAACCGAGAGGAAGGTACGATTTTCATCTAACGGACTGTAGACGTTCTACCAAAAACAGGAATAAAAGGACTCTGCAGGTTATTTTAGCGAAGCATTCCCTTTCTCCCACCACCAAGAAAATATAACACAATCTAACAGAACATCTTCCAGATATACAATGAATTTTAAAACCAATAAAACAAACAAACAAATTACTTATTATTATTCTTCTCTAAATTTCTTTTTTAGGCTACCTTGTTATTCATTCATCTTTAATAGACATTGTGATTAAGGATAGAAACAGACAAGTGTTAAAAGGCAAACCGTATAGAATCTGAATAAACACACACACACACACACTCATTCATGCACACACACACACACACACACACACACACACACACACACACACACACACACACACACACACACACACACACACACACTCACACAGACACACACACACCTCGGCCTCCCATTCTCTCGTGTTGTCTGCAGGGCTGATCTGAGACCCTTGTGGGAGCTTTTTTCATATTCACAGAATCCCCCTCTCGTTAATTTAAAGAACAACGAAGGTTGTCGCCTGCAGTGCACCGATGGCAGTCCACTGTCTTCTCGTTTTATTTTAAAAGCAAGACCAAAAGACGAGTTGTTAGGCAAAGGACTCCAGAAAAGAAAGACTTATAATGGGATAATGATGAAAAACGGTGGTTTAAATGAACAGAGAAACAAATGAAAGGCTGGGAAAGGAGAGCACGTCTCCGGATCTCCATCGTTCTGACCAACCGGTCGGTCCAAAAAGCCAATGTGACGACAATTAGTCTTAGGCCACTGTAGTAGCTGGGCTACCACTAAAACAGTAGTTCCTCCCAGCTGTTTCAACCAATCCTCCCATCTGTTTACTGTAAGAAAAAAAAAAAATAACCTCACTCATTACACCTCTCTCCCTACCCCCCCAAAACCAAAGTCCCCTGTAGCTGTTTTGTATTTTAGCACCTCTTGTCATCTCTCCCTGTAAATGTCCAGACAGACCAACACCAGAATGGAAACCGTCACTGTTCCTCAGGCATCCGTTCCCTCCACTCGATCAGAGGAGGGTTAAACGAGTCTTAAGGTGGCACGTAGGGGGGTGGCGATCTGTAGGGGGTCATGTTCTTGGGACGGGAACCCTTGCCCTCCATGGGAGTGGTAAAGGGAGGCGGTGGCTGGTAGGGAGGCGCGTTGGGGTCCTCGTCCCGCAGAGCTGTGTACTCCCCGAGCAGTTCCTGGTTCAGGGGCGTGGTCTCTGGCGTGGCCATGTTGGGGTACTCCGGCGGTGGGAGTGGGGGCTTCTCTTCCTGCAGAATCAAGGGCATACTGGAAGATGGAGGTGGCTTAGAGTCATCGAGTTCATCGGCGAAGATGATCGGCACCCCTTTTTTGATGAAGGTGGCCTGGTCCTCGATGGTCAGCTTGCCCTTTCGTTTCTTTCTGTAGCAGATCATCGCAATGATGCCCGCTATCAACAAGATGGCCGCCACAACCACGGCAGGAATGACCGTGTGGAGATAGACGTCATCTGTGCTCTGCCGGCCGGTTCCTAGAGCTGGAGTGACTGCTGGAGGTTCTGGTATTTCAATCTCTCCAGGCGGGATGAAGGAATAAGTTTTGCAGCTTGCCCTTCCCTTGACCTTGACATCCAATGGTCTGAATTCAGGTTCCATGAAGTCCCTCAATTTCGGCGAGGGTTTTCCGTCAGCACTGGCAAGCGTCCTGCTCATCACTGTGAGCTGTTCCTTTGGACAAGGGTGATGCGGGAGGCTCGTGTTAGTCCACTCCACCACAATTGACCCTTTGGTGATGTTTCGTAGACTGACTGTACTGCTGTTGCGGTCCCCAAGTGCGTACGCCAGCTTTTTCACCAGAAGGATCTTCTTGTGGATGTCGTTTGTAATTGAACGCGGCTCTCCTTCAAATCGAGCCGTAAAGATCACAGGGGTCTTGTCGTTGGCGGGCCAGCGGTTCACGCGGACCTCTATAGCGTCAATCGCTTTCAGACCACCTTTGTCGGTCGCCTGCATGAAGTATTCGTGTTTCCCCACATGCTGGGCATCGGGCAGGCCGTAGAGAAGTTGGCTGGTGGTGTTGAACTGGATCCACGAGCCCTCTCCAACCACTTCATTGTGGTTCTGTCTCAAAGTCAGTCGCAGCTTGTCAGTTGTCCCGTCCTCTTTATCAAAGAATGTATCCGATGGGATCTTTACTTCGAAATAGGTGCCCACCAAAGCATTGACCTGGTCAATTGGGTTACGCAGGACAGGTTTCTCATTGTACGGGTCCGGGACAACGGCCGGGGATGGTGTTGTGCGCCTGGACGGCTTGGCCGTGGAGGTCTTTGTCTCTCTTGGCACTGGTGTGGTTTTGGGTCTCTTGGGTTTCTTGGTAGGTCTTCTCGTAGGTGAAGGTGGTGTAGCAGTGGCCTCCACAAAAGTCGGCCTGGTCATGGTTGGCTGGATTGGAACGGTGCTGGTGGTTTCCATTACCCTTGTTGGTTGAGGGGGTCCCACGGTGGGGGTATGATTAATGGGGTCACGCGCTCTAATTGTAGGCTTGCCTGGGAGGGGAACGGGGCCTCTTACAGGGGGAGCAGAGCTTTCAGTTGGTGCAGCAATAGAGGGAGAGGAGATGGTTGGAATAATCCTCACCGGAGGCTCCACTATGGTTGTTGGAGGAAGCACTGCCAGAACAGGTGTTGGGGTGTTGTTTAATTGGCGCCTCACCCGCTTCGGGACGTGGGGTTTCTTGTTGGCAATGTGCCATCCCACCACAGGGTAGCCCAGCTTGGCTGACATTGTGCCTTCTTTTGCAGGACCCTGGACACTGTTGATGTTTGGGACTGTGCTGTGGTCCAGTGAGCAGCCGAGCTTCCACGACAACAAAGCGCCATTCTCCACCACCTGGGGAGACATTGAGGAATTGTTAATTGAATTATCCATCTACTTATAATGTTAAATTATTCACGGATGAGCAAAAACATTTTGGTCAACATTATTGTCACTTTTTCTGACATTTTTGTCACTTTTTCAATGTTGTGGGTGCTTTTTTTAAATGTTTTTTCAAAGTTTTTTTTATTTTTTTACGTTGACATTTTCAGCGCTTATTCCCACGGCCCATTGTTGTGATAACATTTTTTATTTTTATTGTTTTACTGAAAAGGGGTCAAATTTGACCGGAGGACTACATGAGGGTTAACCACATACAAATGGGCTCCGTAGCATTCACTCTTATTAACTCACTCCGGTGGTTCCCCTGTAACCGTACAGGCCGTCAACTTTTACTCTCAATACTATTTCAAAAACACTCCAATTTGGTTTCAAATGCTATAAAATTGAATAAGACGCCCCAAAATGAATGAAAGTAGAGATTTGTACTTGGCAAAGAGCGTTGTGTGGAATCAATCATGTTATTTTGGGGAATTAAAAAGAACATTGATATAGGACAACATGAGGACAACATGGGGACAACATGAGGACAACATGAAGGCAACATGAGGACAACATGAGGACAACATGGGGACAACATGAAGACAACATGAGGACAACATGAGGACAACATGAGGGCAACATGAAGACAACATGGGGACAACATGAGGGCAACATGAAGACAACATGAGGACAACATGAAGACAACATGAGGACAACATGAGGACAACATGAAGACAACATGAGGACAACATGAGGGCAACATGAAGACAACATGAGGGCAACATGAAGACAACATGAGGGCAACATGAGGGCAACATGAGGGCAACATGAGGGCAACATGAGGACAACTTGAGGACAACTTGAGGACAACTTGAGGGCAACATGAGGGCAACATGAGGACAACATGAGGACAACATGAGGGCAACATGAGGACAACATGAGGACAACATGAAGACAACATGAGGGCAACATGAGGACAACATGAAGACAACATGAGGGCTACATGAGGACAACATGAAGACAACATGAGGGCTACATGAGGACAACATGAAGACAACATGAGGGCAACATGAGGACAACATGAAGACAACATGAGGGCTACATGAGGACAACATGAGGGCTACATGAGGACAACATGGGGACAACATGGGGGTTAACTTCTACCCAGGTAATTTGGTATGCTACTTTTACTCAAGTTCCACTTTCATGTACTTCATACACGACTGATTCTTCATCATTCACACGCAGTCTTTACCTTTTTGGCGTTCCCCGGTCCGGCCATGAACGCAGACATGTCAAACAGCCGGTTGTTGACCACCGGGAGGATCTTCATGTGCTGGAGGCCGACCCTGGAGAAGCTCTGCATGTCATCCAGGAGCTCCACTCTCTGTTCTGAACTCATCTTGGTCAGATCGGCGTCCAGGATCACCGTGAGCACCGTGACGGGTTCCTCGTTGCTACAGCTGAACGGCTGGGAGTCCTCTTCCCCCGAGGCTTGGTTGGATGCCAGCTGGGCCGAGTCGGACTCCAGATGATCTTCGGGGTGGACCTCGATGGAGAACACCTCCGAGGAAGACGAGGACTTTGTGTGGTTGGAGATGGATGCCGAGATGTAATGGACGCCCTTGTCCTCCTCCAGAGGTAGACCCTGCAGGACTCGGCTGCTGGCGTCCCAGTGCAGCCAGGCGGGGAGCGAGTCCTTACCCATCTCTGTGATCTGAGGGACAAACAAAACGGACGTTTTAATTCAAATTGCTCCAACGCCGACGGAAATGCCTCCGATACGGCCTAGAACGAATCTATGCACAGATATGACATCACGTAAGTAAATTTATTCAATTTTATTCATAGTATCAATAAATAACAAGAGTTCTCGAGACACTTTACAGATAGAGCAGGTCTAGACCGCTCTATAATGTACAGATAGAGCAGGTCTAGACCGCTCTATAATGTACAGATAGAGCAGGTCTAGACCGCTCTATAATTTACAGATAGAGCAGGTCTAGACCGCTCTATAATCTACAGATAGAGCAGGTCTAGACCGCTCTATAATCTACAGATAGAGCAGGTCTAGACCGCTCTATAATCTACAGATAGAGCAGGTCTAGACCGCTCTATAATTTACAGATAGACCAGGTCTAGACCGCTCTATAATCTACAGATAGAGCAGGTCTAGACCGCTCTATAATTTACAGATAGAGCAGGTCTAGACCGCTCTATAATCTACAGATAGAGCAGGTCTAGACCGCTCTATGATCTACAGATAGAGCAGGTCTAGACCGCTCTATAATTTACAGATAGAGCAGGTCTAGACCTAGGTCGTCGGTCGGGTGGTTGTTGCAGCTCTACTTCCACTATGTTACTTCTGGAAAAAGTAGTTCCTAAAGAGAAGTGGCACTGTGTGTGTGTGTGTGTGCGGGTGTATGTGTGTGTAAGTGTGTGTGTATGTATGTGTGTGTAAGTGTGTGTGTGTGTGTGTGTGTATGTATATGTATTGTGTGTGTCCCGGCGCTGCCTGTGTGCTGGTTAGAGCATTAATGATGTGTCTAGGGAGCACTGCCTCTACATAATTTATCAAGCAGGATTTATTATCTGCAGCATTAACGGGGGAGGGGGGGGGGGGTGCATTTGTTCTTGGATTTACTTGTGTGTGTTTGTGTGCATGTGTGTATTTGTATGTGTGTGTGTAATTGTATGTGTGTGTAATTGTATGTGTGTGTAATTGTATGAGTGTGTGTATTTGTATGACTGTATTTGTATGTGTGTATTTGTATGTGTGTGTGTGTATTTTTATGTGTGTGTGTATTTGTATGTGTATTTTTATGTGTGTGTGTATTTGTATGTGTGTGTGTATTTTTATGTGTGTGTGTATTTGTATGTGTGTGTGTAATTGTATGTGTATTTTTATGTGTGTGTGTATTTGTATGTGTATTTTTATGTGTGTGTGTATTTGTATGTGTGTGTGTATTTTTATGTGTGTGTGTATTTGTATGTGTGTGTAATTGTATGTGTGTGTATTTGTATGAGTGTATGTGTGTGTGTGTATTTTTATGTGTGTGTGTATTTGTATGAGTGTATGTGTGTGTGTGTGTATTTGTATGTGAGTATGTGTATTTGTATGTGAGTGTGTGTATTTGTATGTGAGTGTGTATTTGTATGTATGTGTGTGTATTTGTATGAGTGTATTTGTATGTGAGTGTGTGTATTTGTATGTGAGTGTGTGTATTTGTATGTGAGTGTGTGTATTTGTATGTGAGTGTGTGTATTTGTATGTGAGTGTGTGTGTATTTGTATGTGAGTGTGTGTATTTGTATGTGAGTGTGTGTATTTGTATGTGAGTGTGTATTTGTATGTATGTGTGTGTATTTGTATGAGTGTATTTGTATGTGTGTGTGTATTTGTATGTGTGTGTGTATTTGTATGTGAGTGTGTGTATTTGTATGTGAGTGTGTGTATTTGCATGTGAGTGTGTGTATTTGCATGTGAGTGTGTGTATTTGCATGTGAGTGTGTGTATTTGCATGTGAGTGTGTGTATTTGCATGTGAGTGTGTGTATTTGCATGTGAGTGTGTGTATTTGCATGTGAGTGTGTGTATTTGCATGTGAGTGTGTGTATTTGTATGTGAGTGTGTGTATTTGTATGTGAGTGTGTGTATTTGTATGTGAGTGTGTGTATTTGTATGTGAGTGTGTGTATATGTATGTGAGTGTGTGTATTTGTATGTGAGTGTGTGTATTTGTATGTGAGTGTGTGTATTTGTATGTGAGTGTGTGTATTTGTATGTGAGTGTGTGTATTTGCATGTGAGTGTGTGTATTTGTATGTGAGTGTGTGTATTTGTATGTGAGTGTGTGTATTTGTATGTGAGTGTGTGTATTTGTATGTGAGTGTGTGTATATGTATGTGAGTGTGTGTATTTGTATGTGAGTGTGTGTATTTGTATGTGAGTGTGTGTATTTGTATGTGAGTGTGTGTATTTGTATGTGAGTGTGTGTATTTGCATGTGAGTGTGTGTATTTGCATGTGAGTGTGTGTATTTGTATGTGAGTGTGTGTATTTGTATGTGAGTGTGTGTATATGTATGTGAGTGTGTGTATATGTATGTGAGTGTGTGTATTTGTATGTGAGTGTGTGTATTTGCATGTGAGTGTGTGTATTTGCATGTGAGTGTGTGTATTTGTATGTGAGTGTGTGTATTTGTATGTGAGTGTGTGTATTTGTATGTGAGTGTGTGTATTTGCATGTGAGTGTGTGTATTTGCATGTGAGTGTGTGTATTTGCATGTGAGTGTGTGTATTTGTATGTGAGTGTGTGTATTTGTATGTGAGTGTGTGTATTTGTATGTGAGTGTGTGTATATGTATGTGAGTGTGTGTGTATTTGTATGTGAGTGTGTGTATTTGTATGTGAGTGTGTGTATTTGTATGTGAGTGTGTGTATTTGTATGTGAGTGTGTGTATTTGTATGTGAGTGTGTGTATTTGCATGTGAGTGTGTGTATTTGCATGTGAGTGTGTGTATTTGTATGTGAGTGTGTGTATTTGTATGTGAGTGTGTGTATTTGTATGTGAGTGTGTGTATTTGTATGTGAGTGTGTGTATTTGTATGTGAGTGTGTGTATTTGTATGTGAGTGTGTGTATTTGTATGTGAGTGTGTGTATTTGTATGTGAGTGTGTGTGTATTTGTATGTGAGTGTGTGTGTATTTGTATGTGAGTGTGTGTATATGTATGTGAGTGTGTGTGTATTTGTATGTGAGTGTGTGTATTTGTATGTGAGTGTGTGTATATGTATGTGAGTGTGTGTATTTGTATGTGAGTGTGTGTGTATTTGTATGTGAGTGTGTGTGTATTTGTATGTGAGTGTGTGTGTATTTGTATGTGAGTGTGTGTGTATTTGTATGTGAGTGTGTGTGTATTTGTATGTGAGTGTGTGTATTTGTATGTGAGTGTGTGTATTTGTATGTGAGTGTGTGTGTATTTGTATGTGAGTGTGTGTGTATTTGTATGTGAGTGTGTGTGTATTTGTATGTGAGTGTGTGTGTATTTGTATGTGAGTGTGTGTGTATTTGTATGTGAGTGTGTGTGTATTTGTATGTGAGTGTGTGTATTTGTATGTGAGTGTGTGTATTTGTATGTGAGTGTGTGTATTTGTATGTGAGTGTGTGTGTATTTGTATGTGAGTGTGTGTGTATTTGTATGTGAGTGTGTGTATATGTATGTGAGTGTGTGTGTATTTGTATGTGAGTGTGTGTATTTGTATGTGAGTGTGTGTATATGTATGTGAGTGTGTGTATTTGTATGTGAGTGTGTGTGTATTTGTATGTGAGTGTGTGTGTGTATGTGAGTGTGTGTGTATTTGTATGTGAGTGTGTGTGTATTTGTATGTGAGTGTGTGTATATGTATGTGAGTGTGTGTATTTGTATGTGTGTGTGTATTTGCATGTGAGTGTGTGTATATGTATGTGAGTGTGTGTATATGTATGTGAGTGTGTGTATTTGTATGTGAGTGTGTGTATTTGTATGTGAGTGTGTGTATTTGTATGTGTGTGTGTATTTGCATGTGAGTGTGTGTATTTGTATGTGAGTGTGTGTATTTGTATGTGAGTGTGTGTATATGTATGTGAGTGTGTGTATTTGTATGTGAGTGTGTGTATTTGTATGTGAGTGTGTGTATTTGTATGTGTGTGTGTATTTGCATGTGAGTGTGTGTATTTGTATGTGAGTGTGTGTATTTGTATGTGAGTGTGTGTATTTGTATGTGAGTGTGTGTATATGTATGTGAGTGTGTGTATATGTATGTGAGTGTGTGTATTTGTATGTGAGTGTGTGTATTTGTATGTGAGTGTGTGTATTTGTATGTGAGTGTGTGTATTTGTATGTGAGTGTGTGTATTTGTATGTGAGTGTGTGTATTTGTATGTGAGTGTGTGTATATGTATGTGAGTGTGTGTATTTGTATGTGAGTGTGTGTATTTGTATGTGAGTGTGTGTATTTGTATGTGAGTGTGTGTATTTGCATGTGAGTGTGTGTATACGTATGTGAGTGTGTGTATTTGTATGTGAGTGTGTGTATTTGTATGTGAGTGTGTGTATTTGTATGTGAGTGTGTGTATTTGTATGTGTGTGTGTATTTGCATGTGAGTGTGTGTATATGTATGTGAGTGTGTGTATTTGTATGTGAGTGTGTGTATTTGTATGTGAGTGTGTGTATTTGTATGTGTGTGTGTATTTGCATGTGAGTGTGTGTATTTGTATGTGAGTGTGTGTATTTGTATGTGAGTGTGTGTATATGTATGTGAGTGTGTGTATTTGTATGTGAGTGTGTGTATTTGTATGTGAGTGTGTGTATTTGTATGTGTGTGTGTATTTGCATGTGAGTGTGTGTATTTGTATGTGAGTGTGTGTATTTGTATGTGTGTGTGTATTTGTATGTGAGTGTGTGTATTTGTATGTGAGTGTGTGTATTTGTATGTGAGTGTGTGTATTATGAAGAAAACAACTGCATGATGAGCAGTGAGACGCTAACGTTGATGGCGCCACGGCGGAGGTCGGAGCGTGCTGGAGGACGCTGCAGCCGGAGCCCCTTCAACCCCGTTAATTAAAACTCAGCCCGTGATAATCTCATCAAAGCTTCAGGCTCGTTTGATCCCCCTCGCTGACACCCGTCGGCGCAAAGCCGCCGTGACTATCAGCGATTGGCCGCCGCGGTGCAACAGTCGCCGGGTATTTTGAAGTCTGCGTATGAGCGACGGGCACGAAACACGGGCGGACGTTATCGCGCATCGCCGACGTCGTCCTGATTTTACTCGTCAGCTGTTCTGCTCAGATTACAGGAAGAAATTAAAGCAACAGAGGAAGAAAAATGTCGCACAATTCACAGCAAAGTCCGTAGATTGATCACATTAAAGGTATAGTACGTGATATCTTTTGGTCTATTTCGTGTGTGCTGATATTGACATTTGTCCAGTATTTACCTTCACAAAGTGCTTGTTTTGCAGCTGATGGACTCAGGTTAATATTCTGAGTGTCTGACAACACTTTGGGAAGGATTTCTAAGGAGGTCGACCTTCCCGTTAGAGACTACGATCCTTTTTTTAGGCATAAAAACATCCGTGACGTTGCGGTCGCTAATCCCACCAGACTCCATGTAAATAAACAAGCATTTTAGCAGCGTAACACACACTTCATTCAAAGTCAACAGAAACACTATAAAACTATGAAAAGCCATTTTGGGTCGTCTTTCCACTTCTCCAACCATCACAACTCTAGTTTTGGTTGAAATAAACACAAAGTTGATTGATTTACATGTGAGAGTATGTTGGCTCTATGCACGCTTAAAGTACTGTTTTTTTAAATGGAGTCTGGTGTGTTTAGCGCCATCGACTTCAGATCTCAAAGAGGTCTCGAAGAGGTTTTAAAGCATGTGAATGTGCCAGGCAGTAGTGTGTGTGTGTGTGTGTGTGTGTGTGTGTGTGTGTGTGTGTGTGTGTGTGTGTGTGTGTGGGTCTCTGAATGGAGGATTGTGAATATTTCCCAGTTGAGTTCAAATATCAGCTTTAAATCTCAGAATATCTTCTTGAAAAGGTGTTTTTGTGCCACTTTAATTTCAGAGGATATCTTCAGTTTTTCTAGTAAATTCACCAGTAAAATCTTAGAGAATGTCCGACTTTCTTTCTGGTAAATGTTCCACTTTAATCTGGGAACATTACCCCTCCCCCCCCAGCTCTGTAATCCGTGGCGTGCAGATGGGAGCGTGTGTGTTATAATAGTCATAGTGATATATAATCTCTATATTCTATATAACAAGGCTGCCCAATCTGGGGCCCAGGGGCCAGGTTTGGCCCTTGCTCTCTTTGTTTTGGCCGCCATGGATCTGACATGCTCGTGCTTCTTCTCGTCTTATTTTGAAGGTAAGGACTATGAAAGGTGTATTTGTGCAGTTAAGAAGTAAAGTGAGTCCGATGTTAAACTTCTCCTTTAAATCACATCCGGACGTTCTGTCTGCTGCCAACGGCCACAATTATTACGTTATTCTTCAACATCAGCTGTTATTTTTGGCGCGTTGCCTTCCATCCAGATACATTTTGGACTTTCATATGAAAGAATTTGGGCATCTCGGCTATATTCCCCCCCCCCCGGTGTCTTCAGGTCTGATCTGACCCCTTTAAAAAGGTCTCTCTATCAGAAATGTGGGTTTCTTTCCCACTAATGGTCCATAAAGCAGCGAGGACGGTTCCCAGCAACGCTCCTCACACGGTACATTCATCATCAGTCAACTGATCTGGATTTGGGGGTTTGGGTCCATTTTAGAACATTTGGAGAAAAAGAACTGGTAAAAGATCTTAAAAAAGTGGAAAAAAAGAGAGAAAAATGTCAATAAAAGTGACTAAAATGTAAAAAAAAAAAAAAAAAGCTTTCAAAATTTGGGGAAAAATCACGAAAATATCAAAAGGTTCAGAAAATGTGGACAAACTCATCGGAGGAAAGACACAAGGCCTCTCTGTCTCTCTCTCTGTCCCTCTGTCTCTCTCTGTCTCTCTCTCTGTCTGTCCCTCTCTCTGTCCGTCTGTCCATCTGTCTCTCTCTCCATCTGTCTCTCTCTGTCCCTCTGTCTCTCTCTCCATCTGTCTCTCTCTGTCCCTCTGTCTCTCTCTCTGTCCCTCTGTCTCTCTCTGTCCCTCTCTCTCTCTGTCCCTCTCTCTCTCTGTCTCTCTCTGTCTCTCTCTCTGTCTGTCCCTCTCTCTGTCTCTCTCTGTCTGTCCCTCTCTGTGTCCTCTCTCTCTCTGTCCCTCTGTCTCTCTCTGTCTCTCTCTCTGTCTGTCCCTCTCTCTGTCCGTCTGTCCATCTGTCTCTCTCTCCATCTGTCTCTCTCTGTCCCTCTCTCCTTCCCTCTGTCCTTCTGTCTGTCCGTCTGTCTCTCTCTCCGTCTGTCTCTCTCTGTCCCTCTCTCCTTCCCTCTGTCCTTCTGTCTGTCCGTCTGTGTCTCTGTCCATCTGTGATGCACTCATCAGCACTTTACTATGTACACCTCGACAAACACACGTTGTATTATCCCTGGAGACGAACAATCACAGAGACAGAAGTAGAGAAGGAGAGAGAGAGACAGAAAGACAGACAGACAGAGAGAGAGAGAGGTCAAGCGAGAGATGCCTAAACGTAGAGATATTACGAGGAGGCGGTCGGGGAAAGAAAGCTGCTCATTGTTGCGAAAAGAGAAGACGGTGAAAGGAGAGCATTGTTACCGTGGAGACGGCTGACAGCTCGTCAGATAAGACTCTTATTTTGAAGGAGGAGCCTGGGCTGCTGTGATATGACGACTTTA
>JABXJD010000712.1:5000-7500 GCA_013375575.1 Percina caprodes | reverse complement strand
TTACATGGAGTCTGGTGGAGATATGCTGCTCTATACACGCTAAAAGTAGTGATTATTTACATGGAGTCTGGTGGAGATATGCTGCTCTATACACACTAAAAGTAGTGATTATTTACATGGAGTCTGGTGGAGATATGCTGCTCTATACACACTAAAAGTAGTGATTATTTACATGGAGTCTGGTGGAGATATGCTGCTCTATACACGCTAAAAGTAGTGATTATTTACATGGAGTCTGGTGGGTTTGGTGATGGTGATTTCTGTTTCATGTTAAACTAAAAGGATCTTCCTCTTTAACTAAAAGGTCTATCTCTGTAGGGATCCATCCCATAATGTTATCACACACTTAGAATAATAATCTGACCAACAACACACCCTTTAGTGGACGCTGACTGATGCTGAACATCTGTCCTGTAGGGTTACACTACAGCGTTACAGCGTTATCGTTCAAAACTGGTCTAGTTTTAAAGACCGTTTTTCACATGAGTCACTTGGACATCAAAATATGGGAAGATAGGGTCCAGGATTAAAAAACCAATGCAATTACAATACCTTTTAACGGTGTAATGAAGACAAACGGGGAAGAAAGAGGGGATGGATAGACAGCAAGGTAAGAGAGATGAATGGTTAGAGATGGAGAGGATGCAATGAAGACAAGGGACCGAAAGGAAGGAAAGAAGAGAGGGAGTGTTCAATATTAAAGGTTTAGCCTTAAGGAGAGAGAAGGAAAGTGTCTGGAACAAAAGGAGGGGTGGAGGGAAAGAGGTGGAGAAGGATGAGTTAAATTGTTCTTGCTGGAGGTATTTTAAAGGGAGGACAGGAAGATAACTGCCACTGAAGGAAGAGGATGGAGGACGAGGATGAATAGTCGAGAGAGAGAAGAAACAGCAGAAGAGAGAGAGATGGAGGAGAGGGAGGGTAATGCTACTGAAGCCTCCGATTCAGATATGAGGCTCCATATATTAGAGGAAATTGGCCATTGTGGAAAATACAGCGCAATTAAAAAAGGGCAAATTGCTCCGAATGGCGTTGAATGGGTGCGTCGCCTCGGGGCAGCTTCTGAGCAATGGCACACCAGCGCATTTCAGGGACATATTTTTAGGGAAACTGCTCCTTTATGATTGTTCTCAGAGTTCATCTGGAGTCAACACACTGGCCGAGGGTGGAGTAACTGTGCCCCCCCCCCAAACACTCGTTCATCTCCCTGCGACTGCACGCACATGTATAAGAAGGTGTCATCAGCATAGACTGTAAAGATAAATTGGACATTTTCGACCATTTTTCTGACTTTTTTTTAGTTTTCTCTAACTTTTATCAGTATAGAAACTTTGAAAATGGGTCAAATTTATTTTTATTTTTATATATGTGTAATATATGTGTGTATATGTGTGATATATGTGTGTATATGTGTGATATATGTGTGTATTTGTGTGATATATATGTGTATATGTGTGATATATATGTGTATATGTGTGTATATGTGTGATATATGAGTGTATATGTGTGATATATGTGTGTATATTTGTGTATATGTGTGAAATATGAGTGTATGTGTGTGATATATGAGTGTATGTGTGATATATGTATGTATATGTGTGATATATGTGTGTATATTTGTGTATATGTGTGATATATGTGTGTATATGAGTGATATATGTGTGTATATTTGTGTATATGTGTGTATATGCGTTTGTTGTGTTATGGTTGTCTTGCTACTGGATGCCTAAAATTTCCTTTGGGATGAATAAAGTACATTTATATATATACATATCTATCTAATATTTGACATTTCGTCCCTTTTTCAGACTTTTCTTTATTCTCCACTACCACCATCTTACTAGTTTTATACTTTCTGGAATTAATGGTCAATAACCCTCATTTATATAGAATTATACCTGATATTAACCCTCATTTATATAGAATTATACCTGATATTAACCCTCATTTATATAGAATTATACCTAATATTAGAGTTAAAAAAGCAGAAATTATGAATTATTTTGACTAATTAAGATCAGAGGAATGAAAGAGCGTTGGAAGGATCCATTTTATGGTAATTTGGTTAAATAGAAACTCAGATTTCAGATATAGACATTTATTAAATCTATCAGTAAAGTGTCTCGAGATAACTTGTTATGTATTGAAACTATAAATAAAATGTAATTGAATCAATCAGGACGGAGAGATTAATTGAAGCTGGGACTCACCTTGACGACATCCCCCAGGTAAACGTCCTCCATCTTGTTTGGCACCGTCATCTGGAAGATCCGACCCACCTCCGCCGAGGAGTCTGGGAAGGCGGTGGGGGGGGCGGCGGCGTTCTGCTGAGTCATCGCGGCGACGCCGGCGGCCTCCAGCGCGCGGATCCTCTCCGTCACTTCCTGGAAGTCGTTAAGCAGCGACGAGTGCATGGAGGCCTCCAGCTCGCCCCCCCTCTCCCCCCCGCCGGCGTCCATCAGCACCACGTCGCCCAGGGCGTCCATCTCCACGGGCGCCACCG
>JABXJD010003190.1:0-33389 GCA_013375575.1 Percina caprodes | reverse complement strand
CCGAAGGCCCTATTGAAACTGAAGGAATTATTATTATTCTTTCTTTCTTTTCTTTTTCCGTCAAATGAATTGCCTTTTTGGGGACTTATCATATTCAAAAACTCACCATTTGGCGGTCGCATCAAGTCTGGTGAAAATTTACGTATTTTAATGGTTTCGGGAATAGGCGCACAAAAATGGCTCGCTAGCGCCCCCTACAATAATTTGAAAATTCAGCCCCTGCACTACGTTTAACGTAGAGTCACGAAACTTGGTCCACATATGTAGCATGGCAGGACGGACATAAAACTCCATTGTAGCCCCCTAAACCCAACAGGAAGTCCGCCATTTTGTATTGAATGTTCGAAATTAGTGCGATTTTGGCCATTTCCACGTGTCGTACTTTAACGAACTCCTCCTAGAGCTTTCATCCAATCAGCTTCAAACTTGGTGTGTCATCTTAAGATGTTAACGATGAAAAGTTATTAAAGAAAAACTTTTCGTCATAGGGCGTGGCCGTGGCAGGGCGGCCATTTTGTGCGATTCGCCACCAAAACAGGAAGTGGGTGTAACTTGAGCGTACAGTGTCCGATTGGTACGAAACTTTTCAGGATTCATCAGAGTCCGCCCCTGACGACATCTACACGCCGCTATTGGCTCAAAGTCATAGCGCCCCCTAGTGGCAACAGGAAGTAGGCCTAAAAGACAAGGTGCTATACTTTAACGAACTCCTCCTAGAGCTTTCATCTGATCAACTTCAAACTTGGTGTGTGTCATCTTAAGATGTTGAAGATGAAAAGTTATTAAAAGAAAAACTTTTCGTCCAACGGTGTGGGCGTGGCATGGCGGCCATTTTGAGTGTTTAGCGATGAAGGAGAAAGTGGCTGTAACTACAGCGTACGTTGTCGTATCTGCTTGAAATTTCCCACAATCACCAAGAGTCCTGGCCTGAGGACACCTACAGGCCAATATGGACTTTTGGAGACAGCGCCACCATCTGGCAACAGGAAATATGCCTTATATGACAAACATCATCCGATTTACATGAAACTTAGAATGTGTGGTCTACATGTGATACTGAGGCGGCCCCTATAATTTGACCACGCCCAGTCACCCAGGCCACGCCCCCTTTCATAACATTTGAACCGTTTAAGGTAGAGTCTTGTGTGAGGTGTCAATGAACTCAGCAGAGACTTCCTTCTTTATTGGTGATGGTTTGCCCGCCCTATGCGTAAGCCACGCCCACTTTCATAACATTTGAACCGTTTAAGGTATAGCTTTGTGTGAGGTGTCAATGAACTCAGCAGAGAGTTCCTTTTTCATTGGTGATGTTTGACCCGCCCCCATGATGGCCACCCTTTCACAGATAATGAAACGTATGACGTAGAATCTTGTGTGAGGTGTCATTGAACTCAGCAGGAGTTCCTTTTCATTTGAGACGATGTTCAGTGTCTGAGTGACGCGCAATGCACGGCCGCAAGGAGAGGCGTCCGCCAGTATCCCGACTCGCGCAGGTTAGCGAGGCCCGTTCATCGCTGCTTGCAGCTTTAATTAGGCCCGAGCACGAGTGCTAGGGCACCACCGGTGTCCTAGCACGAAGTGCAAGGAACCTATTGTTTTTGTAGATTATTATTATTATTATTATTATTCCGCACCTTCGCTGTCATTTTTGAGGGCTTTATTGTCTTATAAAATTCACAAAAACTTGCACACATTTAAAACGAATAAAAAATGACAGAATTCTGTAGTGACTGGGCTCGGGCTATGACAGAGTGCTCCATAGCGCCCCCTAACGTGCACCCTGAAAAAAAAAATTTCATAATTTATCTAACCAATTTTTCATCAATCATGCGTATCATCTGGAACTGTATCAAGCTATTTTTTATAAAAAAAATTTAAAAAATTAAATTTATGATTTGGCGAATTTCGTGCGAAATGTCTCATTTTTTGAAGACGTTTTTGAGGACCTTAGGATCCACGAAAACTCTCCAAATCTTGCAGCCACGTGCAGAATATGAAACTCTTTCATCTAAATACACATTTAGGCTTGAGAGTGGTATGGTTGCTCTATAGCGCCCCCTAGCACTTGGGCACATTTTCGACAAACTCAATATATACGAAAACTCACAAAAATTGGCGCCCACATAAACACCGGGAGCTTTGTGAGTCTGTCTGGTGATTTGGCCCATACCTGTAAGGGGCTCTATAGCGCCCCCTAATGTGTGGAATGGCCTTAACTTGGACATAGTTAGTCCGATCTTCACCAGATTTGATATGCATATTGCTCTAATCATTGCAAACATATTTCCCATTTACCTTCATTAGCTCCGCCCAACCGGAAGGCGGCCATTTGAATTTAATAAATGTCATGTGTTGTACATTCTTTCGAACTCCTCCTAGGCCGTGACTGCAATCTTCCTGAATCTTTGCAGGTAGTATCTACTGACACTCATGATGAAAAGTTATCCAAAGAATTTTGATAGTGCAAAAATTGTGCAAGTTATAAGGTAGCAACGTCCTGTCATGGTTCTTGAGAGAGGAAGTTGCATATCTGGCCAAGATTTATTCTGATCGCCACCAAACATGACACAGTTGTTCCGCAAGCGGAGTGAGCATCCATGCCAAATTTCGAGTCAATAAGCCATTAGATGGCGCGCTAGAATTTTTTTATTTCTTTTTATATTCTTTATTCTTCCTGTAGGCGGCTATTGAAACAGGAAGTTATGTATCTGGCCAAGATTTATTCCGATTGCCACCAAATATAACAGCTGTTCCACATAGCAACATGAGCATTCATGCCAAATCTTGAGTGAATCGGACATTACATGGGGCTGTTAGAATTATTTGTATTAATTACCCACATTGCATTATATCTAGCATTAATCCCATCTGCATGAAATGTTGCATTTTGAATAAAATGCTTTAATTGTAACTTTATTTCTTTAACAACAAACACCTATCTGACTGAATAGTTAGTTTATTAAATGGAGATAAAATGTTGGAGAGCCTTTAATGACACTGGGTGTTACTGCATGACAGTCTGTGGCTGTCAGTCATGTGTGACTCAGCTGGCACGGCCCCCCCCCCATGAAATCACTATGCTGCAGCACCATAGCTGGAGAATGTTCTCTCAATGAGCTTCATGAGCTAGTCACCTGAAATGGTCCCCCAGGTGGGCCTTGTCAGGGTTAATTAGTGGACTTTCTTCCTCATTAATGGAGTTGGACCATCAGAAGTCAGGTTGATACACAGCCGACAGCCTATTGGACGACTGGTAGAATTCATATTATGGCAAGAACCAATCAGCTGAGAGAAGAGAAACGAGCAGCCATCATTACTTTAAGAAATGAAGGGCGGTCGGTCCGGAAAATTACCAAAACTCTGAATGTGTCACCAAGTGGAGTCACAATTGGCTCAAAACGTTTCAGGATGACATGTTTTCAGTTATTTCTACTTTGTTGTTAAGAACATAATTCCACATGTTCATCATAGTTTTGATACCTTCAGTGATAATCTACAATGTAACACACACACACACACACACACACACAAGTAGACAGAAGGACACACACACACACACACACACACACACATACATACAGATACACACAAGCAGACAGAAGGACACACACACACAGATACACACACACACAAAGATACACACAAGCAGACAGAAGGACACACACACACACAGATACACACACACACACAGACAGAGTGCTCCATAGCGCCCCCTAACATGCACCCTGAAATAAAAAAATTCATAATTTATCTAACCAATTTTTCATCAATCATGTGTATCATCTGGAACTGTATCAAGCTATTTTTTAGAAGTTTTTAGAAAAAATCTAAAAAAAAATTTAATTTACAATATGGTGAATTTTGTTCAAAATGTCTCATTTTCCGAAGACGTGTTTGAGGACCTTAGGATCCACGAAAACTCTCCAAATCTTGCATCCACGCGCAGAATATGAAACTCTTTTATCTGAATACACATTTAGGCTTGAGAGTGGTATGGTTGCTCTATAGCGCCCTTAAGTGGATTTAGCACTTGGGCACATTTTTGACAGACTCAGCATGTATGAAAACTCACAAAAATTGGCGTCCACATAAACACCGTACAGAGCAGACAGAAGGACACACACACACACACACACACACACACACACACACACCCTGATGAAGGAGAAAGTGGCTGTAACTACAGTGTACGTTGTCGTATCTGCTTGAAATGTCCCCCAATCACCAAGAGTCCAGGTCTGAGGACACCTACAGGTCAATATGGACTTTTGGAGACAGCGCCACCATCTGGCAACAGGAAATATGTCTTATATGACAAACATCATCCGATTTACATGAAACTTAGAATGTGTGGTGTACATGTGATACTGAGCCGACCCCTGTACTTTGACCACGCCCACTCACTCAGGCCACGCCCCTTCATAACATTTGAACCGTTTAAGCTGCAGTCTTGTGTAAGGTGTCATTGAACTCAGCAGAGACTTCCTTCTTCATTGGTGATGCTTTGACCCGCCCCCCTGTGATTTGACCACGCCCCCTTCCACAGATAATGAGCTGTATGACGTAGAGTCTTACAGCAGGGAGTTCCATCTTCGTTGGTGATGATTTGCAGTGTCTGAGTGCCGCGCAAATTAACTGCTGCAAAGATTGGCCTATGCCAGTACCACCGATTTGCAAAGAGGCGAGGGCCCGTTCATCACTGCGTGCAGTTTTAATTATTATTATTCTTTTATCCGTCAAATGAATTGCCTTTTTGGGGGACTTATCATATTCAAAAACTCACCATATTTGGCGGTCGCATCAAGTCTGGTGAAAATTTACGTATTTTAATGGTTTTGGGAATGGGCGCACAAAATGGCTCGCTAGCGCCCTACAATAATTTGAAAATTCAGCCCCTGCAGTGCGTTTAACGTAGAGTCACGAAACTTGGTACACATATGTAGCATGGCAGGACGGACATAAAACTCCATTGTAGCCCCCCCCTAAACCCAACAAGAAGTCCGCCATTTTGTATTGAATGTTCGAAATTAGGGCGATTTTGGCCATTTCCACGTGTCGTACTTTAACGAACTCCTCCTAGAGCTTTCATCCAATCAGCTTCAAACTTGGTGTGTGTCATCTTAAGATGTTAACGATGAAAAGTTATTAAAAGAAAAACTTTTCGTCATAGGGCGTGGCCGTGGCGGGCGGCCATTTTGTGCGATTCGCCACCAAAACAGGAAGTGGGTGTAACTTGAGCGTACGTTGTCCGATTGGATCGAAACTTTCAGGATTCATCAGAGTCCGCCCCTGACGACATATACACGCCGCTATTGGCTCAAAGTCATAGCGCCCCTAGTGGCAACAGGAAGTAGGCCTAAAAGACAAGGTGCTATACTTTAACGAACTCCTCCTAGAGCTTTCATCTGATCAACTTCAAACTTGGTGTGTGTCATCTTAAGATGTTGAAGATGAAAAGTTATTAAAAGAAAAACTTTTCGTCAAACGGTGTGGGCGTGGCATGGCGGCCATTTTGAGTGTTTAGCGATGAAGGAGAAAGTGGCTGTAACTACAGCGTACGTTGTCGTATCTGCTTGAAATTTCCCACAATCACCAAGAGTCCAGGCCTGAGGACACCTACAGGCCAATATGGACTTTTGGAGACAGCGCCACCATCTGGCAACAGGAAATATGCCTTATATGACAAACATCATCCGATTTACATGAAACTTAGAATGTGTGGTCTACATGTGATACTGAGGCGGCCCCTATATTTGACCACGCCCAGTCACTCAGGCCACGCCCCTTTCATAACATTTGAACCGTTTAAGGTATAGCTTTGTGTGAGGTGTCAATGAACTCAGCAGAGACTTCCTTCTTTATTGGTGATGGTTTGGCCCGCCCCCTATGCGTAAGCCACGCCCACTTTCATAACATTTGAACCGTTTAAGGTACAGCTTTGTGTGAGGTGTCAATGAACTCAGCAGAGACTTCCTTTTTCATTGGTGATGTTTGACCCGCCCCCCCATGATGCGGCCACGCCCCCTTTCACAGATAATGAACCGTATGACGTAGAATCTTGTGTGAGGTGTCATTGAACTCAGCAGAGACTTCCTTCTTCATTGGTGATGTTTGACCCGCCCCCTATGATGCGGCCACGCCCTTTCACAGATAATGAACCGTATGACGTAGAGTCTTGTGTGAGGTGTCATTGAACTCAGCAGGGAGTTCACTTTTCATTTGCGACGATGTTCAGTGTCTGAGTGACGCGCAAATGCACGGCCGCAAGGAGAGGCGTCCGCCAGTATCCCCGACTCGCGCAGGTTAGCGAGGCCCGTTCATCGCTGCTTGCAGCTTTAATTAGGCCCTAGCCGACAGCGGCGAAGGCCCTATTGAAACTGAAGGAATTATTATTATTATTATTCTTTATTCTTTATTATTTTCCGGCAAATGAATTGCCTTTTTGAGGGACTTATCATATTCAAAAACTCACCATATTTGGCGGTCGCATCAAGTCTGGTGAAAATTTACGTATTTTAATGGTTTCGGGAATGGGCGCACAAAAATGGCTCGCTAGCGCCCCCTACAATAATTTGAAAATTCAGCCCCTGCACTACGTTTAACGTAGAGTCACGAAACTTGGTCCACATATGTAGCATGGCAGGGCGGACATAAAACTCCATTGTAGCCCCCTAAACCCAACAGGAAGTCCGCCATTTTGTATTGAATGTTCGAAATTAGTGCGATTTTGGCCATTTCCACGTGTCGTACCTTAACGAACTCCTCCTAGAGCTTTCATCCAATCAGCTTCAAACTTGGTGTGTGTCATCTTAACATGTTAACGATGAAAAGTTATTAAAAGAAAAACTTTTCGTCATAGGGCGTGGCCGTGGCGGGCGGCCATTTTGTGCGATTCGCCACCAAAACAGGAAGTGGGTGTAACTCGAGCGTACGTTGTCCGATTGGATCGAAACTTGTCAGGATTCATCAGAGTCCGCCCCTGACGACATATACACGCCGCTATTGGCTCAAAGTCATAGCGCCCCTAGTGGCAACAGGAAGTAGGCCTAAAAGACAAGGTGCTATACTTTAACGAACTCCTCCTAGAGCTTTCATCCGATCAACTTCAAACTTGGTGTGTGTCATCTTAAGATGTTGACGATGAAAAGTTATTAAAAGAAAAACTTTTCGTCACACGGTGTGGGCGTGGCATGGCGGCCATTTTGAGTGTTTAGCGATGAAGGAGAAAGTGGCTGTAACTACAGCGTACGTTGTCGTATCTGCTTGAAATTTCCCACAATCACCAAGAGTCCAGGCCTGAGGACACCTACAGGCCAATATGGACTTTTGGAGACAGCGCCACCATCTGGCAACAGGAAATATGCCTTATATGACAAACATCATCCGATTTACATGAAACTTAGAATGTGTGGTCTACATGTGATACTGAGGCGGCCCCTATAATTTGACCACGCCCAGTCACCCAGGCCACGCCCCTTTCATAACATTTGAACCGTTTAAGGTATAGCTTTGTGTGAGGTGTCAATGAACTCAGCAGAGACTTCCTTCTTCATTGGTGATGGTTTGGCCCGCCCCTATGCGTAAGCCACGCCCACTTTCATAACATTTGAACCGTTTAAGGTACAGCTTTGTGTGAGGTGTCAATGAACTCAGCAGAGAATTCCTTTTCATTGGTGATGTTTGACCCGCCCCCATGATGCGGCCACGCCCCCTTTCACAGATAATGAACCGTATGACGTAGAATCTTGTGTGAGGTGTCATTGAACTCAGCAGAGACTTCCTTTTCATTGGTGATGTTTGACCCGCCCCCATGATGCGGCCACGCCCCTTTCACAGATAATGAACCGTATGACGTAGAATCTTGTGTGAGGTGTCATTGAACTCAGCAGAGGTTCCTTTTTCATTGGTGATGTTTGACCCGCCCCCTTATGATGCGGCCACGCCCTTTCACAGATAATGAACTGTATGACGTAGAGTCTTGTGTGAGGTATCATTGAACTCAGCAGGGAGTTCACTTTTCATTGGCGACGATGTTCAGTGTCTGAGTGACGCGCAAATGCACGGCCGCAAGGAGAGGCGTCCGCCAGTATCCCCGACTCGCGCAGGTTAGCGAGGGCCCGTTCATCGCTGCTTGCAGCTTTAATTATTATTATTTTCCGTCAAATGAATTGCCTTTTTGGGGGACTTATCATATTCAAAAACTCACCATATTTGGCGGTCGCATCAAGTCTGGTGAAAATTTACGTATTTTAATGGTTTCAAGAATGGGCGCACAAAATGGCTCGCTAGCGCCCCTACAATAATTTGAAAATTCAGCCCCTGCACTACGTTTAACGTAGAGTCACGAAACTTGGTACACATATGTAGCATGGCAGGGCGGACATAAAACTCCATTGTAGCCCCCCCCTAAACCCAACAGGAAGTCCGCCATTTTGTATTGAATGTTCGAAATTAGTGCGATTTTGGCCATTTCCACGTGTCGTACTTTAACGAACTCCTCCTAGAGCTTTCATCCGATCAGCTTCAAACTTGGTGTGTGTCATCTTAACATGTTAACGATGAAAAGTTATTAAAAGAAAAACTTTTCGTCATAGGGCGTGGCCGTGGCGGGCGGCCATTTTGTGCGATTCGCCACCAAAACAGGAAGTGGGTGTAACTTGAGCGTACGTTGTCCGATTGGATCGAAACTTTCAGGATTCATCAGAGTCCGCCCCTGACGACATATACACGCCGCTATTGGCTCAAAGTCATAGCGCCCCCTAGTGGCAACAGGAAGTAGGCCTAAAAGACAAGGTGCTATACTTTAACGAACTCCTCCTAGAGCTTTCATCTGATCAACTTCAAACTTGGTGTGTGTCATCTTAAGATGTTAACGATGAAAAGTTATTAAAAGAAAAACTTTTCGTCAACGGTGTGGGCGTGGCATGGCGGCCATTTTGAGTGTTTAGCGATGAAGGAGAAAGTGGCTGTAACTACAGCGTACGTTGTTGTATCTGCTTGAAATTTCCCACAATCACCAAGAGTCCAGGCCTGAGGACACCTACAGGCCAATATGGACTTTTGGAGACAGCGCCACCATCTGGCAACAGGAAATATGCCTTATATGACAAACATCATCCGATTTACATGAAACTTAGAATGTGTGGTCTACATGTGATACTGAGGCGGCCCCTATAATTTGACCACGCCCAGTCACCAGGCCACGCCCCTTTCATAACATTTGAACCGTTTAAGGTATAGCTTTGTGTGAGGTGTCAATGAACTCAGCAGAGACTTCCTTCTTCATTGGTGATGGTTTGGCCCGCCCCTATGCGTAAGCCACGCCCACTTTCATAACATTTGAACCGTTTAAGGTATAGCTTTGTGTGAGGTGTCATTGAACTCAGCAGAGAATTCCTTTTTCATTGGTGATGTTTGACCCGCCCCCTATGATGCGGCCACGCCCCCTTTCACAGATAATGAACCGTATGACGTAGAATCTTGTGTGAGGTGTCATTGAACTCAGCAGAGACTTCCTTCTTCATTGGTGATGTTTGACCCGCCCCCTATGATGCGGCCACGCCCCTTTCACAGATAATGAACCGTATGACGTAGAGTCTTGTGTGAGGTGTCGTTGAACTCAGCAGACTTCCTTTTCATTGGTGATGTTTGACCCGCCCCAATGATGCGGCCACGCCCCTAAAACAGATAATGAATCATATGACGTAGAATCTTGTGTGAGGTGTCATTGAACTCAGCAGGGAGTTCACATTTCATTTGCGACGATGTTCAGTGTCTGAGTGACGCGCAAATGCACGGCCGCAAGGAGAGGCGTCCGCCAGTATCCCCGACTCGCGCAGGTTAGCGAGGGCCCGTTCATCGCTGCTTGCAGCTTTAATTATTATTATTCTTTATTATTTTCCGTCAAATGAATTGCCTTTTTGAGGGACTTATCATATTCAAAAACTCACCATATTTGGCGGTCGCATCAAGTCTGGTGAAAATTTACGTATTTTAATGGTTTCGGGAATAGGCGCACAAAAATGGCTCGCTAGCGCCCCCTACAATAATTTGAAAATTCAGCCCCTGCACTACATTTAACGTAGACTCACGAAACTTGGTACACATATGTAGCATGGCAGGCGGACATAAAACTCCATTGTAGCCCCCTAAACCCAACAGGAAGTCCGCCATTTTGTATTGAATGTTCGAAATTAGTGCGATTTTGGCCATTTCCACGTGTCGTACTTTAACGAACTCCTCCTAGAGCTTTCATCCAATCAGCTTCAAACTTGGTGTGTGTCATCTTAACATGTTAACGATGAAAAGTTATTAAAAGAAAAACTTTTCGTCATAGGGCGTGGCCGTGGCGGGGCGGCCATTTTGTGCGATTCGCCACCGAAACAGGAAGTGGGTGTAACTTGAGCGTACAGTGTCCGATTGGTTTGAAACTTTTCAGGATTCATCAGAGTCCGCCCCTGACGACATCTACACGCCGCTATTGGCTCAAAGTCATAGCGCCCCCTAGTGGCAACAGGAAGTAGGCCTAAAAGACAAGGTGCTATACTTTAACGAACTCCTCCTAGAGCTTTCATCCGATCAACTTCAAACTTGGTGTGTGTCATCTTAAGATGTTAAGATGAAAAGTTATTAAAAGAAAAACTTTTCGTCAACGGTGTGGGCGTGGCATGGCGGCCATTTTGAGTGTTTAGCGATGAAGGAGAAAGTGGCTGTAACTACAGCGTACGTTGTCGTATCTGCTTGAAATTTCCCCCAATCACCAAGAGTCCCGGCCTGAGGACACCTACAGGCCAATATGGACTTTTGGAGACAGCGCCACCATCTGGCAACAGGAAATATGCCTTATATGACAAACATCATCCGATTTACATGAAACTTAGAATATGTGGTCTACATGTGATACTGAGGCGGCCCCTATAATGTGACCACGCCCACTCAACCAGGCCACGCCCCCTTTCATAACATTTGAACCGTTTAAGGTATAGCTTTGTGTGAGGTGTCAATGAACTCAGCAGAGACTTCCTTCTTTATTGGTGATGGTTTGGCCCGCCCCTATGCGTAAGCCACGCCCACTTTCATAACATTTGAACCGTTTAAGGTACAGCTTTGTGTGAGGTGTCAATGAACTCAGCAGAGAGTTCCTTTTTCATTGGTGATGTTTGACCCGCCCCACTATGATGCGGCCACGCCCCCTTTCACAGATAATGACCTGTATGATTTATAATCTTGTGTGAGGTGTCATTGAACTCAGCAGGGAGTTCACTTTTCATTGGCGACGATGTTCAGTGTCTGAGTGACGCGCAAATGCACGGCCGCAAGGAGAGGCGTCCGCCAGTATCCCCGACTCGCGCAGGTTAGCGAGGGCCCGTTCATCGCTGCTTGCAGCTTTAATTATTATTATTATTATTCCGTCAAATGAATTGCCTTTTTGGGGACTTATCATATTCAAAAACTCACCATATTTGGCGGTCGCATCAAGTCTGGTGAAAATTTACGTATTTTAATGGTTTCGGGAATGGCGCACAAAATGGCTCGCTAGCGCCCTACAATAATTTGAAAATTCAGCCCCTGCAGTACGTTTAACGTAGAGTCACGAAACTTGGTCCACATATGTAGCATGGCAGGACGGACATAAAACTCCATTGTAGCCCCCCCCTAAACCAAACAGGAAGTCCGCCATTTTGTATTGAATGTTCGAAATTAGTGCGATTTTGGCCATTTCCACGTGTCGTACTTTAACGAACTCCTCCTAGAGCTTTCATCCAATCAGCTTCAAACTTGGTGTGTGTCATCTTAACATGTTAACGATGAAAAGTTATTAAAAGAAAAACTTTTCGTCATAGGGCGTGGCCGTGGCAGGGCGGCCATTTTGTGCGATTCGCCACCAAAACAGGAAGTGGGTGTAACTTGAGCGTACAGTTGTCCGATTGGTCGAAACTTGTCAGGATTCATCAGAGTCCGCCCCTGACGACATCTACACGCCGCTATTGGCTCAAAGTCATAGCGCCCCTAGTGGCAACAGGAAGTAGGCCTAAAAGACAAGGTGCTATACTTTAACGAACTCCTCCTAGAGCTTTCATCTGATCAACTTCAAACTTGGTGTGTGTCATCTTAAGATGTTGAAGATGAAAAGTTATTAAAAGAAAAACTTTTCGTCAACGGTGTGGGCGTGGCATGGCGGCCATTTTGAGTGTTTAGCGATGAAGGAGAAAGTGGCTGTAACTACAGCGTACGTTGTCGTATCTGCTTGAAATTTCCCACAATCACCAAGAGTCCGGCCTGAGGACACCTACAGGCCAATATGGACTTTTGGAGACAGCGCCACCATCTGGCAACAGGAAATATGCCTTATATGACAAACATCATCCGATTTACATGAAACTTAGAATGTGTGGTCTACATGTGATACTGAGGCGGCCCCTATAATTTGACCACGCCCAGTCACTCAGGCCACGCCCCTTTCATAACATTTGAACCGTTTAAGGTATAGCTTTGTGTGAGGTGTCAATGAACTCAGCAGAGACTTCCTTCTTTATTGGTGATGGTTTGGCCCGCCCCTATGCGTAAGCCACGCCCACTTTCATAACATTTGAACCGTTTAAGGTACAGCTTTGTGTGAGGTGTCAATGAACTCAGCAGAGAATTCTTTTTCATTGGTGATGTTTGACCCGCCCCCTATGATGCGGCCACGCCCCTTTCACATATATTGAACTGTATGACGTATAGTGTTGTGTGAGGTGTCATTGAACTCAGCAGAGAGTTCCTTTTTCATTGGTGATGTTTGACCCGCCCCCTATGATGCGGCCACGCCCCTTTCACAGATAATGAACTGTATGACGTATAGTCTTGTGTGAGGTGTCATTGAACTCAGCAGAGAGTTCCTTTTCATTGGCGATGATTTGTTCTGAGTGACGCGCAAATGCACGGTCGCAAGGAGGTCCGCCAGTAATCCCGACTCGCGCAGGTTAGCGAGGCCCGTTCATCGCTGCTTGCAGCTTTAATTAGCCCGCGACAGCGGCAGGCTTTGCGCCGACAGCGGCGAAGGCCCTATTGAAACTGAAGGAATTATTATTCTTTCTTTCTTTCTTTCTTTTTCCGTCAAATGAATTGCCTTTTTGAGGGACTTATCATATTCAAAAACTCACCATATTTGGCGGTCGCATCAAGTCTGGTGAAAATTTACGTATTTTAATGGTTTCGGGAATGGGCGCACAAAATGGCTCGCTAGCGCCCCTACAATAATTTGAAAATTCAGCCCCTGCACTACGTTTAACGTAGAGTCACGAAACTTGGTACACATATGTAGCATGGCAGGACGGACATAAAACTCCATTGTAGCCCCCCCCTAAACCAAACAGGAAGTCCGCCATTTTGTATTGAATGTTCGAAATTAGTGCGATTTTGGCCATTTCCACGTGTCGTACTTTAACGAACTCCTCCTAGAGCTTTCATCCAATCAGCTTCAAACTTGGTGTGTGTCATCTTAACATGTTAACGATGAAAAGTTATTAAAAGAAAAACTTTTCGTCATAGGGCGTGGCCGTGGCAGGGCGGCCATTTTGTGCGATTCGCCACCAAAACAGGAAGTGGGTGTAACTTGAGCGTACGTGTCCGATTGGATCGAAACTTTCAGGATTCATCAGAGTCCGCCCCTGACGACATATACACGCCGCTATTGGCTCAAAGTCATAGCGCCCCTAGTGGCAACAGGAAGTAGGCCTAAAAGACAAGGTGCTATACTTTAACGAACTCCTCCTAGAGCTTTCATCTGATCAACTTCAAACTTGGTGTGTGTCATCTTAAGATGTTAACGATGAAAAGTTATTAAAAGAAAAACTTTTCGTCAACGGTGTGGGCGTGGCATGGCGGCCATTTTGAGTGTTTAGCGATGAAGGAGAAAGTGGCTGTAACTACAGCGTACGTTGTCGTATCTGCTTGAAATTTCCCACAATCACCAAGAGTCCAGGCCTGAGGACACCTACAGGCCAATATGGACTTTTGGAGACAGCGCCACCATCTGGCAACAGGAAATATGCCTTATATGACAAACATCATCCGATTTACATGAAACTTAGAATGTGTGGTCTACATGTGATACTGAGGCGGCCCCTATAATTTGACCACGCCCAGTCACTCAGGCCACGCCCCTTTCATAACATTTGAACCGTTTAAGGTATAGCTTTGTGTGAGGTGTCAATGAACTCAGCAGAGACTTCCTTTTCATTGGTGATGGTTTGGCCCGCCCCCATGATGCGGCCACGCCCCTTTCATACATTTGAACCGTTTAAGGTACAGTCTTGTGTGAGGTGTCAATGAACTCAGCAGAGACTTCCTTTTCATTGGTGATGTTTGACCCGCCCCCTATGATGCGGCCACCCCTTTCACAGATAATGAACCGTATGACGTAGAATCTTGTGTGAGGTGTCATTGAACTCAGCAGAGACTTCCTTTTCATTGGTGATGTTTGACCCGCCCCCTATGATGCGGCCACGCCCCTTTCACAGATAATGAACCGTATGACGTAGAGTCTTGTGTGAGGTGTCATTGAACTCAGCAGGGAGTTCACTTTTCATTGGCGACGATGTTCAGTGTCTGAGTGACGCGCAAATGCACGGCCGCAAGGAGAGGCGTCCGCCAGTATCCCCGACTCGCGCAGGTTAGCGAGGGCCCGTTCATCGCTGCTTGCAGCTTTAATTAGGGCCCGAGCGCCGACAGCGGCGAAGGCCCTATTGAAACTGAAGGAATTATTATTATTATTCTTTATTCTTTATTATTTTCCGGCAAATGAATTGCCTTTTTGAGGGACTTATCATATTCAAAAACTCACCATATTTGGCGGTCGCATCAAGTCTGGTGAAAATTTACGTATTTTAATGGTTTCGGGAATAGGCGCACAAAATGGCTCGCTAGCGCCCCTACAATAATTTGAAAATTCAGCCCCTGCACTACGTTTAACGTAGAGTCACGAAACTTGGTCCACATATGTAGCATGGCAGGACGGACATAAAACTCCATTGTAGCCCCCCCCTAAACCCAACAGGAAGTCCGCCATTTTGTATTGAATGTTCGAAATTAGTGCGATTTTGGCCATTTCCACGTGTCGTACTTTAACGAACTCCTCCTAGAGCTTTCATCCAATCAGCTTCAAACTTGGTGTGTGTCATCTTAACATGTTAACGATGAAAAGTTATTAAAAGAAAAACTTTTCGTCATAGGGCGTGGCCGTGGGGGCGGCCATTTTGTGCGATTCGCCACCAAAACAGGAAGTGGGTGTAACTTGAGCGTACGTTGTCCGATTGGATCGAAACTTTTCAGGATTCATCAGAGTCCGCCCTGACGACATATACACGCCGCTATTGGCTCAAAGTCATAGCGCCCCTAGTGGCAACAGGAAGTAGGCCTAAAAGACAAGGTGCTATACTTTAACGAACTCCTCCTAGAGCTTTCATCTGATCAACTTCAAACTTGGTGTGTGTCATCTTAAGATGTTGACGATGAAAAGTTATTAAAAGAAAAACTTTTCGTCAAACGGTGTGGGCGTGGCATGGCGGCCATTTTGAGTGTTTAGCGATGAAGGAGAAAGTGGCTGTAACTACAGCGTACGTTGTCGTATCTGCTTGAAATTTCCCACAATCACCAAGAGTCCAGGCCTGAGGACACCTACAGGCCAATATGGACTTTTGGAGACAGCGCCACCATCTGGCAACAGGAAATATGCCTTATATGACAAACATCATCCGATTTACATGAAACTTAGAATGTGTGGTCTACATGTGATACTGAGGCGGCCCCTATAATTTGACCACGCCCAGTCATCCAGGCCACGCCCCTTTCATAACATTTGAACCGTTTAAGGTATAGCTTTGTGTGAGGTGTCAATGAACTCAGCAGAGACTTCCTTCTTTATTGGTGATGGTTTGGCCCGCCCCCTATGCGTAAGCCACGCCCACTTTCATAACATTTGAACCGTTTAAGGTATAGCTTTGTGTGAGGTGTCAATGAACTCAGCAGAGACTTCCTTTTTATTGGTGATGTTTGACCCGCCCTATGCGTAAGCCACGCCCACTTTCATAACATTTGAACCGTTGAAGGTACAGCTTGTGTGAGGTGTCAATGAACTCAGCAGAGAATTCCTTTTCATTGGTGATGTTTGACCCGCCCCCATGATGCGGCCACGCCCCCTTTCAAGATAATGAACCATATGACGTAGAATCTTGTGTGAGGTATCAATGAACTCAGCAGAGAGTTCCTTTTCATTGGTGATGTTTGACCCGCCCCCTATGATGCGGCCACGCCCCTTTCAAATATATTGAACTGTATGACGTATAGTCTTGTGTGAGGTGTCATTGAACTCAGCAGAGAGTTCCTTTTCATTGGTGATGTTTGACCCGCCCCCTATGATGCGGCCACGCCCCTTTCACAGATAATGACCTGTATGATTTATAATCTTGTGTGAGGTGTCATTGAACTCAGCAGGGAGTTCACTTTTCATTGGCGACGATGTTCAGTGTCTGAGTGACGCGCAAATGCACGGCCGCAAGGAGAGGCGTCCGCCAGTATCCCCGACTCGCGCAGGTTAGCGAGGGCCCGTTCATCGCTGCTTGCAGCTTTAATTAGGCCTGCGGCGAAGGCCCTATTGAAACTGAAGGAATTATTATTATTATTATTATTTTCCGTCAAATGAATTGCCTTTTTGGGGACTTATCATATTCAAAAACTCACCATATTTGGCGGTCGCATCAAGTCTGGTGAAAATTTACGTATTTTAATGGTTTCGGGAATAGGCGCACAAAAATGGCTCGCTAGCGCCCCCTACAATAATTTGAAAATTCAGCCCCTGCACTACGTTTAACGTAGAGTGACGAAACTTGGTCCACATATGTAGCATGGCAGGACGGACATAAAACTCCATTGTAGCCCCCTAAACCCAAACAGGAAGTCCGCCATTTTGTATTGAATGTTCGAAATTAGTGCGATTTTGGCCATTTCCACGTGTCGTACTTTAACGAACTCCTCCTAGAGCTTTCATCCAATCAGCTTCAAACTTGGTGTGTGTCATCTTAAGATGTTAACGATGAAAAGTTATTAAAGAAAAACTTTTCGTCATAGGGCGTGGCCGTGGCGGGCGGCCATTTTGTGCGATTCGCCACCAAAACAGGAAGTGGGTGTAACTGAGCGTACAGTGTCCGATTGGATCGAAACTTTTCAGGATTCATCAGAGTCCGCCCCTGACGACATATACACACCGCTATTGGCTCAAAGTCATAGCGCCCCTAGTGGCAACAGGAAGTAGGCCTAAAAGACAAGGTGCTATACTTTAACGAACTCCTCCTAGAGCTTTCATCCGATCAACTTCAAACTTGGTGTGTGTCATCTTAAGATGTTGAAGATGAAAAGTTATTAAAAGAAAAACTTTTCGTCAACGGTGTGGGCGTGGCATGGCGGCCATTTTGAGTGTTTAGCGATGAAGGAGAAAGTGGCTGTAACTACAGCGTACGTTGTCGTATCTGCTTGAAATTTCCCACAATCACCAAGAGTCCCGGCCTGAGGACACCTACAGGCCAATATGGACTTTTGGAGACAGCGCCACCATCTGGCAACAGGAAATATGCCTTATATGACAAACATCATCCGATTTACATGAAACTTAGAATGTGTGGTCTACATGTGATACTGAGGCGGCCCCTATAATTTGACCACGCCCAGTCACTCAGGCCACGCCCTTTCATAACATTTGAACCGTTTAAGGTATAGCTTTGTGTGAGGTGTCAATGAACTCAGCAGAGACTTCCTTCTTTATTGGTGATGGTTTGGCCCGCCCTATGATGCGTAAGCCACGCCCACTTTCATAACATTTGAACCGTAAGGTACAGCTTGTGTGAGGTGTCAATGAACTCAGCAGAGAGTTCCTTTTCATTGGTGATGTTTGACCCCCCCTATGATGCGGCCACGCCCCCTTTCACAGATAATGAACCGTATGACGTAGAATCTTGTGTGAGGTGTCATTGAACTCAGCAGAGACTTCCTTCTTCATTGGTGATGTTTGACCCGCCCCCAATGATGCGGCCACGCCCCTTTCACAGATAATGAACCGTATGACGTAGATCTTGTGTGAGGTGTCATTGAACTCAGCAGGGAGTTCACTTTTCATTTGCGACGATGTTCAGTGTCTGAGTGACGCGCAAATGCACGGCGCAAGGAGAGGCGTCCGCCAGTATCCCGACTCGCGCAGGTTAGCGAGGGCCCGTTCATCGCTGCTTGCAGCTTTAATTATTATTATTCTTTATTCTTTATTATTTTCCGCAAATGAATTGCCTTTTTGGGGACTTATCATATTCAAAAACTCACCATATTTGGCGGTCGCATCAAGTCTGGTGAAAATTTACGTATTTTAATGGTTTGGGAATAGGCGCACAAAATGGCTCGCTAGCGCCCCTACAATAATTTGAAAATTCAGCCCCTGCAGTACGTTTAACGTAGAGTCACGAAACTTGGTACACATATGTAGCATGGCAGGGCGGACATAAAACTCCATTGTAGCCCCCTAAACCAAACAGGAAGTCCGCCATTTTGTATTGAATGTTCGAAATTAGTGCGATTTTGGCCATTTCCACGTGTCGTACTTTAACGAACTCCTCCTAGAGCTTTCATCCAATCAGCTTCAAACTTGGTGTGTGTCATCTTAAGATGTTAACGATGAAAAGTTATTAAAAGAAAAACTTTTCGTCATAGGGCGTGGCCGTGGCGGGCGGCCATTTTGTGCGATTCGCCACCAAAACAGGAAGTGGGTGTAACTTGAGCGTACGTTGTCCGATTGGATCGAAACTTTTCAGGATTCATCAGAGTCCGCCCCTGACGACATATACACGCCGCTATTGGCTCAAAGTCATAGCGCCCCTAGTGGCAACAGGAAGTAGGCCTAAAAGACAAGGTGCTATACTTTAACGAACTCCTCCTAGAGCTTTCATCCGATCAACTTCAAACTTGGTGTGTGTCATCTTAAGATGTTGACGATGAAAAGTTATTAAAAGAAAAACTTTTCGTCAACGGTGTGGGCGTGGCATGGCGGCCATTTTGAGTGTTTAGCGATGAAGGAGAAAGTGGCTGTAACTACAGCGTACGTTGTCGTATCTGCTTGAAATTTCCCACAATCACCAAGAGTCCCGGCCTGAGGACACCTACAGGCCAATATGGACTTTTGGAGACAGCGCCACCATCTGGCAACAGGAAATATGCCTTATATGACAAACATCATCCGATTTACATGAAACTTAGAATGTGTGGTCTACATGTGATACTGAGGCGGCCCCTATAATTTGACCACGCCCAGTCACCCAGGCCACGCCCCTTTCATAACATTTGAACCGTTTAAGGTATAGTTTGTGTGAGGTGTCAATGAACTCAGCAGAGACTTCCTTCTTTATTGGTGATGGTTTGGCCCGCCCCTATGCGTAAGCCACGCCCACTTTCATAACATTTGAACCGTTTAAGGTATAGCTTTGTGTGAGGTGTCAATGAACTCAGCAGAGAGTTCCTTTTCATTGGTGATGTTTGACCCGCCCCCATGATGCGGCCACGCCCCTTTCACAGATAATGAACTGTATGACGTATAGCCTTGTGTGAGGTGTCATTGAACTCAGGGAGTTCCTTTTCATTTGGGACGATGTTCAGTGTCTGAGTGACGCGCAAATGCACGGCCGCAAGGAGAGGCGTCCGCCAGTATCCCGACTCGCGCAGGTTAGCGAGGGCCTTCATCGCTGCTTGCAGCTTTAATTCTTTATTATTATTTTCCGTCAAATGAATTGCCTTTTTGGGGACTTATCATATTCAAAAACTCACCATATTTGGCGGTCGCATCAAGTCTGGTGAAAATTTACGTATTTTAATGGTTTGGGAATAGGCGCACAAAAATGGCTCGCTAGCGCCCCCTACAATAATTTGAAAATTCAGCCCCTGCACTACGTTTAACGTAGAGCCACGAAACTTGGTACACATATGTAGCATGGCAGGGCGGACATAAAACTCCATTGTAGCCCCCCCCTAAACCAAACAGGAAGTCCGCCATTTTGTATTGAATGTTCGAAATTAGTGCGATTTTGGCCATTTCCACGTGTCGTACTTTAACGAACTCCTCCTAGAGCTTTCATCCAATCAGCTTCAAACTTGGTGTGTGTCATCTTAAGATGTTAACGATGAAAAGTTATTGAAAGAAAAACTTTTCGTCATAGGGCGTGGCCGTGGCAGGGCGGCCATTTTGTGCGATTCGCCACCAAAACAGGAAGTGGGTGTAACTTGAGCGTACGTTGTCCGATTGGTACGAAACTTTTCAGGATTCATCAGAGTCCGCCCCTGACGACATCTACACGCCGCTATTGGCTCAAAGTCATAGCGCCCCCTAGTGGCAACAGGAAGTAGGCCTAAAAGACAAGGTGCTATACTTTAACGAACTCCTCCTAGAGCTTTCATCTGATCAACTTCAAACTTGGTGTGAGTCATCTTAAGATGTTGAAGATGAAAAGTTATTAAAAGAAAAACTTTTCGTCCAACGGTGTGGGCGTGGCATGGCGGCCATTTTGAGTGTTTAGCGATGAAGGAGAAAGTGGCTGTAACTACAGCGTACTTGTCGTATCTGCTTGAAATTTCCCACAATCACCAAGAGTCCTGGCCTGAGGACACCTACAGGCCAATATGGACTTTGGAGACAGCGCCACCATCTGGCAACAGGAAATATGCCTTATATGACAAACATCATCCGATTTACATGAAACTTAGAATGTGTGGTCTACATGTGATACTGAGGCGGCCCCTATAATTTGACCACGCCCAGTCACCCAGGCCACGCCCCCTTTCATAACATTTGAACCGTTTAACGTAGAGTCTTGTGTGAGGTGTCAATGAACTCAGCAGAGACTTCCTTCTTTATTGGTGATGGTTTGGCCCGCCCCCTATGCGTAAGCCACGCCCACTTTCATAACATTTGAACCGTTTAAGGTATAGCTTTGTGTGAGGTGTCAATGAACTCAGCAGAGAGTTCCTTTTTCATTGGTGATGTTAGACCCGCCCCCCCATGATGCGGCCACGCCCCCTTTCACAGATAATGAACTGTATGATGTATAGCCTTTTGTGAGGTGTCATTGAACTCAGCGGGGAGTTCCCTTTTCATTTGGGACGATGTTCAGTGTCTGAGTGACGCGCAAATGCACGGCCGCAAGGAGAGGCGTCCGCCAGTATCCCCGACTCGCGCAGGTTAGCGAGGGCCCGTTCATCGCTGCTTGCAGCTTTAATTATTATTATTATTCTTTATTCTTTATTATTTTCCGGCAAATGAATTGCCTTTTTGAGGGACTTATCATATTCAAAAACTCACCATATTTGGCGGTCGCATCAAGTCTGGTGAAAATTTACGTATTTTAATGGTTTCGGGAATGGGCGCACAAAAATGGCTCGCTAGCGCCCCCTACAATAATTTGAAAATTCAGCCCCTGCAGTACGTTTAACGTAGACTCACGAAACTTGGTACACATATGTAGCATGGCAGGGCGGACATAAAACTCCATTGTAGCCCCCCCCTAAACCAAACAGGAAGTCCGCCATTTTGGATTGAATGTTCGAAATTAGTGCGATTTTGGCCATTTCCACGTGTCGTACTTTAACGAACTCCTCCTAGAGCTTTCATCCAATCAGCTTCAAACTTGGTGTGTGTCATCTTAACATGTTAACGATGAAAAGTTATTAAAAGAAAAACTTTTCGTCATAGGGCGTGGCCGTGGCGGGCGGCCATTTTGTGCGATCGCCACCAAAACAGGAAGTGGGTGTAACTTGAGCGTACGTTGTCCGATTGGATCGAAACTTTTCAGTATTCATCAGAGTCCGCCCCTGACGACATCTACACGCCGCTATTGGCTCAAAGTCATAGCGCCCCTAGTGGTAACAGGAAGTAGGCCCAAAAGACAAGGTGCTATACTTTGACGAACTCCTCCTACAGCTTTCATCCGATCAGCTTCAAACTTGGTGTGTGTCATCTTAAGATGTTGACGATGAAAAATTATTAAAAGAAAAACTTTTCGTCAAACGGTGTGGGCGTGGCATGGCGGCCATTTTGAGTGTTTAGCGATGAAGGAGAAAGTGGCTGTAACTACAGTGTACGTTGTCGTATCTGCTTGAAATTTCCCCCAATCACCAAGAGTCCGGCCTGAGGACACCTACAGGCCAATATGGACTTTTGGAGACAGCGCCACCATCTGGCAACAGGAAATATGCCTTATATGACAAACATCATCCGATTTACATGAAACTTAGGATATGTGGTCTACATGTGATACTGAGGCGGCCCCTATAATGTGACCACGCCCACTCAGCCAGGCCACGCCCCCTTTCATAACATTTGAACCGTTTAAGGTATAGCTTTGTGTGAGGTGTCAATGAACTCAGCAGAGACTTCCTTCTTTATTGGTGATGGTTTGGCCCGCCCCCTATGCGTAAGCCACGCCCACTTTCATAACATTTGAACCGTTTAAGGTACAGCTTTGTGTGAGGTGTCATTGAACTCAGCAGAGACTTCCTTTTATAATGGTGATGTTTGACCCGCCCCCCTATGATGCGGTCACGCCCCCTTTCACAGATAATGAACTGTGTGACATACAGTCTTGTGAGGTGTCATTGAACTCAGCAGAGAGTTCCTTTTAATTGGTGATGTTTCACCCGCCCCCCTATGATGCGGCCACGCCCCCTTTCACAGATAACGAACCGTATAATGTAGAGTCTTGTGTGAGGTATCGTTGAACTCAGCAGAGACTTCCTTCTTCATTGGTGATGTTTGACCCGCCCCCCAATGATGCGGCCACGCCCCCTTAAACAGATAATGAATCATATGACGTAGAATCTTGTGTGAGGTGTCATTGAACTCAGCGGGGAGTTCACATTTCATTTGCGACGATGTTCAGTGTCTGAGTGACGCGCAAATGCACGGCCGCAAGGAGAGGCGTCCGCCAGTATCCCCGACTCGCGCAGGTTAGCGAGGGCCCGTTCATCGCTGCTTGCAGCTTTAATTAGGGCCCGAGCGCCGACAGCGGCGAAGGCCCTATTGAAACTGAAGGAATTATTATTATTATTCTTTATTATTATTTTCCGTCAAATGAATTGCCTTTTTGGGGGACTTATCATATTCAAAAACTCACCATATTTGGCGGTCGCATCAAGTCTGGTGAAAATTTACGTATTTTAATGGTTTCGGGAATAGGCGCACAAAATGGCTCGCTAGCGCCCTACAATAATTTGAAAATTCAGCCCCTGCAGTACGTTTAACGTAGAGTCACGAAACTTGGTCCACATATGTAGCATGGCAGGGCGGACATAAAACTCCATTGTAGCCCCCCCCTAAACCAAACAGGAAGTCCGCCATGTTGTATTGAATGTTCGAAATTAGTGCGATTTTGGCCATTTCCACGTGTCGTACTTTAACGAACTCCTCCTAGAGCTTTCATCCAATCAGCTTCAAACTTGGTGTGTGTCATCTTAAGATGTTAACGATGAAAAGTTATTGAAAGAAAAACTTTTCGTCATAGGGCGTGGCCGTGGCGGGCGGCCATTTTGTGCGATTCGCCACCAAAACAGGAAGTGGGTGTAACTCGAGCGTACAGTGTCCGATTGGTCGAAACTTTTCAGGATTCACCAGAGTCCGCCCTGACGACATCTACACGCCGCTATTTGCTCTAAGTCATAGCGCCCCCTAGTGGCAACAGGAAGTAGGCCTAAAAGACAAGGTGCTATACTTTAACGAACTCCTCCTAGAGCTTTCATCTGATCAACTTCAAACTTGGTGTGAGTCATCTTAAGATGTTGAAGATGAAAAGTTATTAAAAGAAAAACTTTTCGTCCAACGGTGTGGGCGTGGCATGGCGGCCATTTTGAGTGTTTAGCGATGAAGGAGAAAGTGGCTGTAACTACAGCGTACCTTGTCGTATCTGCTTGAAATTTCCCACAATCACCAAGAGTCCTGGCCTGAGGACACCTACAGGCCAATATGGACTTTTGGAGACAGCGCCACCATCTGGTAACAGGAAATATGCCTTATATGACAAACATCATCCGATTTACATGAAACTTAGAATGTGTGGTCTACATGTGATACTGAGGCGGCCCCTATAATTTGACCACGCCCAGTCACCCAGGCCACGCCCCCTTTCATAACATTTGAACCGTTTAACGTAGAGTCTTGTGTGAGGTGTCAATGAACTCAGCAGAGACTTCCTTCTTTATTGGTGATGGTTTGGCCCGCCCCCTATGCGTAAGCCACGCCCACTTTCATAACATTTGAACCGTTTAAGGTATAGCTTTGTGTGAGGTGTCAATGAACTCAGCAGAGAGTTCCTTTTTCATTGGTGATGTTAGACCCGCCCCCCCATGATGCGGCCACGCCCCCTTTCACAGATAATGAACTGTATGACGTATAGCCTTGTGTGAGGTGTCATTGAACTCAGCGGGGAGTTCCCTTTTCATTTGGGACGATGTTCAGTGTCTGAGTGACGCGCAAATGCACGGCCGCAAGGAGAGGCGTCCGCCAGTATCCCCGACTCGCGCAGGTTAGCGAGGGCCCGTTCATCGCTGCTTGCAGCTTTAATTTAGATTGTATTGCACTTTACATCTGTAGGTTTTATGTGTTTTATAAAGCACTTTGAAACTTGCTTTTAAAAAATGCTACATTATTTGCCATTATTTATTCCTTTTATTAGGCATTACATAAACAGCATCACACTACGCAAACCTTAAACTATATAACACAAAAAGTAATCAAAATAAAATATCTGCAGCAACTGTTGAAAATAAAAACATGCAGGAGCATTAAAGTCATCATTCTTTAAGGTCTATAATTGAAAGGATCCTATCATTACCCCCCCCCCCACCCCGCAGCGCGCAAAGCCTGATGCAAATGTCTTTGCTAGTGTAAGACTGACGCTTTTGTCAATTTCCCGTCCAGCGCCACGTCGTTTAAATAGGAAATGCACCTGCGCCCCTGGGCGGGCTGGTCTTACAGGGTGGTGTGTTCAGGTGCATTCTTGGCGTATTGTTGTCTTGAGGCAGCGGAAAGTGATCGCGCCATTGACCAACAAAAAAAAAAGTCAATAACGCAGCATTGTATTGTTATTTTAACAGTGTATTACTAATAATGGGCCTAGGCAGGCGCACACACACACACACACACACACACACACACACACACACACACACACACACACACACACACACACACACACACACACACACACACACACACACACACACACACACACACACACACACACACACACACACACACACACACACACACACACACACACACACACACACACACACACACACACACACACACACACACACACACACACACACACACACACACACACACACACACACACACACACACACGATAAAAAATAAAAATATTACAATGTGAAATAGTATTATATGATCTCCTCGCACGCTTTCACTTCACACACAAGCAGACCGGTTTCTTCTTCTGAAAATCTCTCCTTCCTGCTCAGCTTATCCGCCATCATAACAGCCACGTGCCAAGGGACTAAACGCAACGTGTGCTTAGATCGTTAAAATACGGCCCATAATCTCAGTGTAAAACGGCTGCATGCGATAATGCAAAGTGAAAATGTTCAGTCTACAATACATTAGATAAAAGCTGCTGGAGAAAACTAGTCAAAGCCAATTAGGATCATGAGACGGTCTTGGACCAAATCACAAGTTCTGCTTCAAGATGGATCCCCCCTGGTGACGACAACCGTCCCACTCTGACCTTTGCTCTGAACGGCCACCAGCTCCTTGGCAGCAGCGGGGATCTTCGAGATCATGGTGTTCTCTCCCCGGGCGGACACACAGGTGCTGTGGGAGAGGTCACACTCTGTTCCTTCAGGACAACAGTGGGCATGATCTGAACAGCAGACCGCCTGGAAGAAACAAGGAAAGCATCTAAATCAGGGTCCATTCCTCTGAACTTCAGGGAAGTTTATTGGTTTAAGTGTTGAGTTAATAGGGAAACTTGTAATCTACTGCACTTTGGCAGAAGAAATGAATAGTTTCACACATGATATAAAATGAGCTGACTCTCCTTAATTTGCTACTAACAATCACATTAATAGTTTCAGACACAGAACTGAGTGAAGTGTGGAGTCATAAAAATATCGTTAAACCCTTTTTTAATGTTATATTTATGTGTTTTCAAAACTGTTTGAGAAATGTTGAGCTCTTGTTTCAAAATAATATGGTTTTAATTCTGGATGGAGTTGAAAGTCAGATGGTTTTGATTTTTCCATGTGAAACTTTTTCCTTCTCTTTTCATGATGACACTGGTGCCAGGGTTTTCCCAAATATCATAAGGGGTAGGCACAGCACTTAAGCCGTTTTGGGCACCATCTAAAGCGTGATTTATGGTGCTGTGGAGGCTCCACGGAGAGCCTTCGCCCTAGTCTACGTAAGTGGCCTGAAGTTTATACTTGTGTGCTGGTCTGTGTGTCAAGCCGGCATATGTATGTGTGTGTGTGTGTGTGTGTGTGTGTGTGTGGTAGTGTGAGTGAGAGAGTGACAGTGATTAGCTTCGGAGAGAGTAATGACTCTAGAATCATAGTGAGAGAACAAGTGTCTACCCTGTGCTCTCTGACCACGGTTGGAAATCTTTAGCGGGTAAAGTTAACGGCAGCTTGATTTCATGTTGTTTATGGAGAAGGAGAACCAGGAAATGAGCTGGGGGGAAATAGTACTTGCCATTTTTTGAGAGGTGCACGTTGGGCTACAGTGTAGGGTCCTGTGTAGGGTCTCCACGTACCTATGTACGTAGCCACAGTGTAGATTTTAAGCAGAAATATAAATGTCACTTAAAAAAGGTCCCATGGCATGAACATTTAATTTTATATGAGGTTTTCAAACACTAATATGAGTTCCCCCAGCCTGCCTATGGTCCTCTGGTGGTTAATAATGGTGAAAGGTGTAAACCGAGCCCTGGGTATCCTGCTCTGCCTTTGAGAAAATGAAAGCTCAGATGGGCCAAGCTGGAATCTTGCCCCTTATGAGGTCATACGGAGCAAGGTTACCTCCCCTTTCTCTGCTTTGCCTGGCTCTAGTGGCTGTAATTCTGCACTAAGGCTGAATTTTGGGAAAGCGACTTCAGATACAGTATTAGGGACCACTAAGGCCTATATAAGAGACTTCAGATACAGTATTAGGGACCACTAAGGTCTATATAAAAGAGACTTCAGATACAGTATAAGGGGACCACTAATGTCTATATAAAAGAGACTTCAGATCCAGTATAAGGGACCACTAAGGTCTATATAAAGGAGACTTCAGATACAGTATTAGGGACCACTAAGGTCTATATAAAAGCATCCAAAAAGCACCGTCATGGGACCTTTAAGCAGAATGAATGTAAAATCAATGAATGTGAGCATCAAAACTAACAAAATGACTTATCTCAGATCTAATGATTGTAGTTTGTCTCCAGTGGACTTCTTTAGAAAGTTTATTCATCAAACTTTTTGAGTGTTAATTATTTATTAATTATCTGGTCTATTATCTTGCATAAGTTTTATATTGAAAAACTTAACATTTTCTTGAGGGAGGACCCCTAAACCCTCCGCCACATATGTGCACCTAAGTCTTCTTCTTAGTAATGCAAGCTGTAATTTTCTGACAACTACACAACAAACACTTGTGTCAACTAGAAGTTTTTGTTTTGTTTGGGCAGAAGTGCGTATCCAGGTTAGTTCAGGTTACTCACATTGGGCATCGGACAGCAGCCATATGTGCCGTTGGTCATCTGGCAGCATGTGGTCTCGTCAGGACATGCAGATTTCTTGTCTGGACACTCAACTGACAGGAAGAGAAGTCAGAACAAATGATTATTTCTTACACACAGTTTAATCTTAAATCAGCAATTAAAAGATACATCCAGTCCCTTTTCAGTAATAAGTGCTGACCGTCATTGGGTACGGCAGTGATCTTCTTCAGCAGTGGCACACTTGTGTCACCAGACTTGCACATCCCATGCTCCAGGTCACATATGGTGTCGCTAGGGCAACAGTGGATATGATCGCTGCAGCACACGGCCTACACAAGATTCAAATATGACATAAAATATTTAAAAATAAAAATGATGTTTGCTGTTTAAGAAGCAAAATCCATTATTTTCCCTACACTTAAGTCCACAAAACAGTGTTCAACAGCCTTAATTGATGTTCACGAGTCTCACACCATAAACCTTTATTTATTCCAATCAAGACCGCAAACCACAACAACGTATAAGTTTCTATTTCTGCATCTTGAATATCCAAGTTGAAATACAACGGGGTGCATCACTGTGCAGCTGTTAAATGAAAACCACCGTGTGCAGTGATCCCCTGTGATCCAAAAGCTAACAGCTAAAACAGTGCTCAACTTTGACAATAAAATCCCCTCCGCAGTATATCCGAACATGTAGTTTTTCAGTATTCCCTGGTACAGTTACACAACTTGTTCATTATTTGGCATAATAAAAAAAAAAAAAAAACAGTACATAATATTTATTTTTGCTGCAAAACAGAAAAAGTACAATGTATTTACAGCTGCAGCTAACTAATTTTCTCAATTTATTGACTTATTTAGTTACTAAAATGTCAGAAAATAGAATAAAATGCCAATTATAAATTGAAACTGTATAGAAATAAAAACCAATTGTACATGACTTAAACAAATAACTGCTAATTAAAACGGTTAGTGCTTAATTTTCTGTAGATCAACAAATCAACAAATTGTGTAATATATTTGCAACAGATGTCAAATGTACCTCTGTGTAAGGGCAGCAGCCGTAGTCTCCACTGGTTAGCAGGCAACATGTAAAACTCTCTGGGCAGCTGCTTTTCCCACCAGGACATATCACTGAACTGACGGTAGACACTACAGAAACAAGGTCATTAATTATTAGTACAGCATCATCAGCATACACAGAAACATGTAGAAATAAACTTTATTAGTCATTGGTTATTGGTAAAGTATCATCGCCATAAACAGAAACATTAAAAAAGAACAATGTCTTTAGTTATTAGTACAGTATCATCAGCATTTTAGATGGATTTTAGTGTTTGCCATTTAGTTCAATTCAATTTTATTTGTAGTGTCTCAGGACACTTTACAGGGAGTAGATCAAAATCAGAATCAGAAATACTTTATTGATCCCCGAAGCGAAACTCTGTAAATTCTAGTGTGGTCTAGATCTAGATTTTACAGAGACCCAACCATCCTGCCCCCTACAGGAAGCATTTGAAAATATATATTTATCACATGGGATTTTTCACGCAGATGTTCTACTATCTACATGATAAATTCCCCACCAGGATAATTCTCCCTCCTCCTGGCAGGCAGTTTCTGCAACATGGGGAAGGACTCCATCGAGGCAGACACACACTTTGAGTGAGCAAGATCACACTTTGTTCCCCCGGGGCAACAGTGGAGTTTATCCTCACAACACACCGCCTGTAGAAGAGAAGAAAATCAGTTTCCTGCAGATAATGCATGCTCATGCTGTCAGTGGTAGAGCATTCTACATGTAGACAAGCAAACACTAATGTGGAAACAATAAATAGCATATAAAATACTTTCAAATTAAACATCTCTCTTCAACATTAGCTTGTTTAGTCTCCGCACTGCAATTTGAGGGCTTTTGTGTACCATAACACCCCTGGTCTTATATAATAAAACCATTTCTTCTCCACCAGAGCAGCTGGCAGCATTAAACACTCACCAGTAGACCATGTAATCTTTTTCTTGGTGTGAAGGGCTTGTGTTTTAGTATGCAAGGGTGAGCTCAGGTATATCACCTTAGGTAATGGACAGCAGCCCCAGGAGCCATCAAGAAGCTGGCAGCAAGTGGTGTCATCGGGACATTCAGACTCCTCGTCTGGACAAATTACTGCTTTCACTCTCTCATCGAGCTGAAGCCGTCGCACATCACAGCCCACGCATACCAATGAACAAAAGACAAAAACAACATGTCAATGGCAGGACTGGAAATGTAGTTACTTGCGGAAAAATATTGTTAGCTTGCTTTGCTGCTAATATAATAATTGTAGGCAAGGCAGCTTTATTTGTATAACACATTTCAGCAACAGGGCAATTCAAAGTGCTTTACACAAAAAGTTAAAAAAAAATAATAAAAACCAGATAAAACACAGAAAAAACAGTTTAAAAATAAAAACAGATATAACAGGAATAAAAGTTACAGTGCAGTATAAGAAATTAAACAGTAAAGAAATGAACATCATTTAAAGAAAGGCAACATTAAAAAGAAAGGTCTTCAGCATTGATTTAAAAGAACTGAGAGTAGCAGCAGACCTGCAGGTTTCTGGGAGTTTGTTCCAGATATGAGGAGCATAGAAACTGAACGCTGCCCCCCCTGTTTAGTTCTGACTCTAGGAACAGAAAGTAGACCTGTCCCAGATGACCTGAGAGGTCTGGGGGGGTCATAGTGTACTAGCAGATCAGAAATGTATTTGGGCCCTAAACCGTTTAGTGATTTATAAACTATCAACAGTACTTTGAAATCAATTCTTTGAGGCACAGGAAGCCAGTGTAAGGACTTCAGAACTGGAGTGATGTGATCCAGTCTCTTGGTCTTAGTGAGGACTGGAGGGATGTGATCCAGTCTCTTGGTCTTAGTGAGGACCCGAGCAGCAGCGTTCTGAATCAGCTGCAGCTGTCTGATTGATTTTTTAGGGAGACCTGTAAAGACCCCCTTACATTGTAACAATTGTACATTGTAAACAAATTCAAGTCATGGCATTATTCAGGTGTTTAGTTTCAAAATTCAAAAATGTCCTGGATTTTCTTGATTCGGGTTTTCTGTGACATCTTAATGCCGTTTCAGTTAACTCTAAAGTTTTTAACTGCCACGCCCAAGTGTTATTTATGTCTCATTTGCACTTTGTACTAATCTTTTAGGTTAAAGTACACTTTAATTAAAAGAAAGCTTATTCTGCATGTTTTTTGTGTAAAGAGAGATAAGACTGTACAAAGTGCAGCAGATACATGTGTGTACTGTATAAATGTGTTAAATGTGTTGTTTGACCTACATTCTTTAAATAATAACATTTGCATGTCTAAAGGATGAAGTCAAGAAAACAATAAATGGCTGCCAGAACTTTATTCCCCATTAATCCTAGTGTAAAAGGTCAAGAAACAGCTCAAACATCCTAAAAAACGAGACAGTAAACAAAAGAATAACATTGCTGTCAGGTAAAAAAAGCTCATTAAAGAATATTATATTGAGCCATTTAGCTCCCATAAAATAAGATTAAAATCCTCACTGTTTAAATACTTGTAAAAATCCACAGACAAAAGTAAAGGGTGAACAATACCATTGAGTTATGAAAAGAAAATTAAAATGAGATGCAAGGATTCTGGCAAACAGCGACAATAACATGCCTTTTGACTTTAATGAAGCCCTTACCGTTACCCGAGGGCCGAGCAGAGCCTGTTTGGTGGGAAGGCGTCTCATCCAGGGCAGGGACACCGTTTTATTAACACATTTGGCGTGGACGAGATCACAAACCGTCCCCTCAAAGCAGCAGTGGAGATGGTCTGAACAACACTCAGCCTGCAGGTGGATTCAAAACAAAGAGATGGTGAGAGACAACAAGGGGCTTACTCAAACAGTACGAACACAGAACAGCAGACACTGATGTGTAGGATGAAGTCAGCAGAGTTCACTGTGAAAACGACTGAGTCAAGAGACTCCTCGAAACACCCTTAATCTAGTCTGGAAGGATTCTCAGTCATCCAGGTCACCACATTTCAAGAAGTGATTGTTTGAAATTTCATCTGCTTAAAAATACAATTCAGAAGAAAAAGTAGCAAAGAAATTGCTGTCCTCTGATGTCAAGCTGCTCTTAAATAAATGGCGAATTCTTGGCGTATTGCTATCTTGAGGAAGCGGAAAAGTGATTGTGCCATTGACCCAGAAAAGCCTCGTCTAAAGTCAATAACGCATCATTTCATTGTTTTTTTTCTCCACCTTTAATTTCTGACAGGACAGCTAGGTGAGAAAGGAGGAAGACATGCAAGAAAATCATCACAGGTCAGAGTCGAACCCTGGACCTCTGCGCCGGGGCACAAACCTCTCAGTACATGTGCGCCTGCTCTACCACTGACCCAACCGAATGCAATGTTTAACAGAAATGATTAGGCTTGTTTTGCATGCAGAACATAATTCATGTTCCTACACAAACATATAAGGTGGCAGACCAGAAGTTTGTTTAGTCTCTGCGCTGCACTTTGAGCGCTTTACGCACATTACGCTTTTTGTGTACCATTACACTCCTGGTCTTCTATAATAAAACCATTTCTTCTCCACCAGAGCAGCTGGCAGCATTATACACTCACCAGAAGACCATGTAAACCTTTTCTTGGTGTGAAGGGCTTGGCCACACCATTTCATCGTTCCTTTAACAGCATTAGTAAAATCCGCCTATGCTTGACACACACCACACCCACAGAAGATTAAAAATAAAAATATTACAATGTGAAATAGTATTGATATGATCTGCTTGAGTGCTTTCACTTCAGGCGCAAGCAGATCAGTTTCTTCTCCAGGAAATCTCTCCTTCCTGCTCAGCAAATCCGCCATCATAACAGCAATGTTACAAGGTACAAATGCACCTGGTTTTTAAGGGGAATGGGAGATGACATTCTCATACCCTTTTATCTGCCATTAAACAAAAAGTGGATTTGTACACGCCCTAAAACACACCTGCGCCAGACGCTTCACACAGTGCACTTCACGCCGTGCGCTTAGATCATTAAAATAGGTCCCGACTTGTTTCTTAGAGCAGTCAGCCAAAGAGAGAACCATTTTCAAAAACATGAAGCTTATTTGGTTCAATTTTGGGCAGTAGAAAACTGGCATAAAGCTTCAATATGTAATTCCTTGCCATCTGTGTGTGTGTGTGTGTGTCTCTCAATTTAGGGAGTGTATATACATTCTCATTACTGGGAGACTGACGATACTTTACCAATACTTGGTAATACTTTTTCAGCAAATCGTCTTTGCCTACAGCAAGTAGACCGCACAATGTACAACTGTATTGGGCATTTTAACGCTATTTTACAGCTATTAATAGTTTCAACGGTATTTTAACAGTATATTAACATCATTGCACAATTATGCATCTCTCTGGCACTTAAATATCTTAATTTTATTGCTGTCGCCAATATTGTACTTTGGATACTATTTCCTAGTAGGTTTCTATAAGCTAAGGACTGTTGATTGCAGACCTTCCATTGTCGAATGTATGTGTTGTATTTATATTGTTCCTTCAGACTTTTTTAATTTTTTAAGTGTTTTCTTTTGAGGAGAC